>WMED01001776.1:0-26204 GCA_019650415.1 Pipa parva
TTTGCGATCGCATGATCGGAATTGCGATCAATTTGCGATCGCACGATCGGAATTGCGATCGATTTGCGATCACAAATCTATCAGAATTCCGCATGTGTGCTAAAAATACCGCACGTGCGAACAGAAATTAACTTCGGGCGATCGTTTCGCCCTTAGTAAATTTCGCCCATAGAGTTTGGGATATACTTGCCGTATAAGACTACCCCTCTTCCAAGGCAAATCCTGCTTGGATTGGTCATCTCTCCCTGCCTGCCCAGCCTTCCCTGTCTCCAAGACTATCAGAGCACCATCACACTGTGCTGCCACTACAAGCCCTAACCTCTGAAGGAGTTGGGCGCTATCTTAGTGCTCGCCCCCCTCCTTTACTCTCTCCCTACCTAGCTCCTCTGTTGCCCAGCTGTCTGTGCTGAGCACTATAGCATTTCCTCTTCCCAGCAATGATTAAACTTCCTGTCACTCACAGGAAGTTACATCAATGCTGGGGGAGGAATGCTGTAGCGCTAAGCACAGACAGCCGGGCAACGGAGGAGCTAGACAAGGAGAGAAAAAAGTGATACCCGGCGTATAAGACGACCGCCAACTTTTCAGATGATTTTCATGGGTTAAAAAGTAGTCTTATACACCAGCAAATACAGTATAACTATTTAGATCTATTTATTTGTATTTATGGACCTATGACTCCACAGCTCTTTTTGTCCTATCTGTGTTTGTAAGTCTTCCTCCCACTTAGATTGTAAGCTCCTTGGGGCAAGGACCTCCAACCTCTTGTGTCAATCACAACCTAGCACTTAATTTAATGTGTCCTTGTGATATTTTACTTCTATTGTTTAATGCAGTTTTCCCTTGTCTGTATTGTACTTGTATCGCTGAATTGTACAGCGCTGCGTAAATTTGTGGCGCTTTATAAATAATATTATACATACATACATACATTACCAAGTATGTCAATGTTTAAGAAATTATTTTTAAAACATATATTCTTCACTCACTTTCAACCGTTTTTTATTTAGAGTGGCTTTCTTACAGCAGCCACTCCTATAGATTCCCTCTGCAGCTGATCATGTACTGAGTGATTTGACTAATTTACCTGTGAATTATGAAAACTGGTCAGCATCTTGTAGATGGACAATCTCAGGAAGCTGTTGCCCAACTGCAGATTGCTAATTTTTTTTCTTTATAGTTCTAGTTGCAACTTCAAACGCAACAGAAACTTCACTGAGCATTTGCTGGACACTGATACTATAACGCAGCCAGAGTATACAAGAGCTGACATCATGAAAACCCAAAATATACAATTATATTAAAACACTGGAAGATTATTCAAATAACAAAAATATTTTCCTGTTGTTACCCTTTCATTGTATCAGTGAAAGTTAACTGCCAGTGAGTTACTATAGCATTGGAGCAGGTTACAGTTGTTGCTGAATAAAGTAAACAATAGCTGTTTAGATCATAGAGAATGGAACCGTAAAAGGAATCTTGCCATAAGAGGTAAGGGGTAAACTTTGCTTTGAGTATGAAATCACTGAACTTTGTTACATAGTTACATAACCCTTCTAGCACAGGGGCTTTTACAAGAAAGGGCAAATAGTCATGTAAAGGTGTAAACTCACATTTATTCACCACGTCCCCATTTTTGGATATTCAGTAAACTCTGCAATATGGTGAATTAATGACCAATTTGGTAGCTTACAAATTGCAGACTTATTAAACCCTTCGCACCACTTTATGTGCACATGCACAGGTAATATGACTTATTCATCAAACATCGAATTCTGATGCAGTAGCGAATTCAACAAGGCAATTTGTGTCGCATTTGCCAGTTTTACCATCTGTCCTACTGTCCAACGGACTAGACCGCACTAAGCAGTAGACGGCTACTTACGCAGTCACGTCTTCATTATGGGAATTCTCTGTTTAGTGAATAAGCAGTAGAGAATCATTGCATTGCAACCAGAAATGATAAGAATTCACTTCAACAGTCAAATTCGCACTTTGACGAATAAGCCCCTTCAACCTTTATTTCCTTCCAAACAATTAACGAAACATACCTTCCTAATGGTTTTATTACATCTGAAATATAAGAAGCACTTGCATACCAGTGGAAATATTTAGATTCAACACGTTAGGTAACAGTGGAGAAATAATTCTGAAATAACTACATTTCGTAGAAAAGCGCTAAATATCTTTACAATCCACTCAGTATTCGCTCTCTATTTTTTTACGTTACATTTTTTTTTTTCTTTTATAATTCCCACTTTGGTCTTTTTGTATTTTCTTCTTTTATGGTTTTACTGTTTGTGTATTCATGAATGTGTTATATGAAAATAAAAGTGTATATAAAAGTCAGCAGTATAGCTTTATTATACAGTCAGTGATAGAATCATGAAAGTATTCTCATCAATGAATAGCTGTAAAAGCCCATTGCTTTGAAAGGTTATTCCCTTAGATATAAAATGGAAAAAACTCTTTCTGCAATGTGCTGTATATTAGCTTAACACCATCCGTGCTGGAAACCCCCAGTAATGAGCAGAGTGGCATTTACGAGGAAAAGAAATCCAATATTAGTCAAATGTAACATTTTACACTTTTATTACATGTTTGAAACATTAGGTGGTCGCGAGGCTCAAGGGATGCATGAAGCTATATGGCATTTCAACACTATTGCATGGGGAAAACAAGGAACTAACACTAAACATATGGCAAATTTAGACGGAGGTAGTAGAGCACTAAAAAAGCCGCTGAAAAATTAAGCTTTAAGAATCATATCTTTGGAAAGATTTACTTAAAACTGTGATGTTAATAGCTCAAGTTATTTACTATTCAGGGTGGGGAAATGAAGCTTACATTTTTTTTATTGATTCATTTTATATACTGAAAATTGAAGAGATTTTGTTTTTAATTTTATTTCTAGAATATTTCAGTATGGTATATACAAGAAACCCTGAAATCAGATGGTACAATGTTTTCTGACAACACTGGGCCAGAGTCATCTCAGAGACAGGGAGACAATTGTAAACTAAACCAGTTTTAGCCTCAGTCCCTCCTTGGCCACTTCAAAAATCAACGCTAGTCCATGAACCATTTTTTTTAAAGGCACCAATATATTCCACAGTAAAGAAAAATAACAAAAGATAGCAGCGCTAAAAAAATACATATATAAATAAAATAAAGTTCAAAATAAGTAAAAAAATAGTCCAACAGACTCCAAGTGATTTATATGCTGCTCTCTTCACAAGAGTATGCCCCCACACCACTCCAGACAAAAATAGTGAATCCAAAACCCCAAAAAGAATGCACACAACAAATCAAAGGGAATATATATATATGCAGTGGTGAAAAAAGTGTATTCTTTATCCTGAGCACAATTTTTTCACTGCTGCATACATATATTCCCTTTGGTTTGTTGAGCTTTCACTGTGATATTTGTTTTACTGTTTATAAAGCACTATTGGGTGCTTTTTAGTTCGCTTTCTTTTTAGGTTTTTGAATATATTTCACAGTGCTATAAAATGAGGGTAAGATAGACACTGACTGACAGTAGATAAATAGGTAAATAATAAGTGAAATTACATTATTGTAGAAATTCAGACGTGGAGTAGTAGAGTAGTACAGGACAAGCCAACAGCAAAAGATAACTGGCGGAAGTGGAGAGGGAAACAAGAAGTAGAGGAAGGTGAGGATGTAATGAAGTTAAGTGTAACTAGTTGCTGTTATGAGAGAGAGAGTGGGAAAGGAAATAGGAAAGGAAGTGGAAAAGCTGCAAAGTTATCAAGAAAGATATTATAGAAACCAAAGAGCTTATAGATAATGACCTTTAGCATGACAGCCAGCTTGTGACTTTAGTTCCCCTTTAATTGTTTAGCACATTTCATGCAATTCTTTCTTTTGTTCCCTACATTGAAAGTATACCTTTATTACACCCTATACAAACCAAAAATGAAGTTAGTTTACTTATCAAAGACAAACGGTGTATTAAAAATGGTAAAGTATAACAATGTTTACATGTAAACATACACATTATGCTTTTGTTCTATATTGAATTATATCTGAACACTGTTAATTTGTGAGTTGCCTGTTCAGACAGTAACTACCTCTCAGAAATAAAACCAACAATATTTTTCATCTATTACATTATAAACACAATTCTGTGAATAAATATATGATCATTTGGCATGGCTAGAATGGCAAGTTTATTATTTGACTGAATTTTGAGAGTGCTGAAAAGGCCACAAAACTCTGTCATGATGACAAAGTTCTGTGAATACCAAAATCCTTCTGACAGATGAATGTGAATGTTAAATTTAAATTTAAAATAAAACACAACATCAGTAAACTAAACTATTTCAAAATAAAGCTACTTGTTCCATTTAAAAAGATAGATGACTGTGTGGTTTCGAACAGCATCCATGTAGATGGCAGGCAGTGAATCAAGGCTTGTGATGAATGAAAACCTAAGCCAAGAATTGTAAATTACTTAATGCCTCATAGCTCCTTGTTGCTAATCTCCTTTGAAGCCGGACGGCATGCATTTGTTCACATGAGAAAAACTAAAACGATAGTTCAAGTAAAAATGTTTCTCTCTTATTTCATTTGTATCTTTCAGTCGCTAAAACCATAAAATATTATTCTAAAGTATTTGTTATACAAATAATGTTATTTACCAAAGCTCAAAAAAGAGCAGCCTGATAAGTAATCAACTGGTACAAACTCTTGGATAATGCTACAGACTCTGTAAAATTAGGTCTGCAATAGAAAAACTACTCCATACTACCAGGGAATGATTGTTACTCATTGGCCTTACAGTTTGGGTTTTTTTTGACTACCTAGTCCCAGCTCCATACGTAGGCTGATATGTATTAGGCTACCCAATCAAAATATGCAAAGACATCTGCGCTAAAATGTTGTATTTAATTAGCTGGACACCATGATACTCAAACCACCATAGTGTTCATTTTGGTCTACACAGCTGGACATAGTTCTGGCCACACAACATTCTGAACAAATGTTGGTTTTGTGGTATTCTATAGACAACACCACTGTAGGACCTTCAATGCATTAGTGTCTCCCAATGTATTGCACAAACAGCAAGCATCATGGACAGAGGGTTGGGATATACACATGAACCTAGAGAATTTTCATCTGATCACACTGCCCTTAATCACTGAGAGGTACTGTAAATTCACAAAGCATTGCCTTTGCTGGCACATGGGTCACGAGTGGTGCATTAAGTATTTTCATATGCTAATATATTCTTTACCCTAAATACCACCATCAAGTGAATTTATAACATTTCCTTCTAGTTGTTTTAAGATTTAGAATTAGTGGATTTTTTAATTTTCTAGGAACATTAGTACCACCTGCTAGAACTGTTGCTTTCTTGTTAATTTTATTGTGAATATTTATATAGCTCAAACATCTTCTTCAGAAATTTGCAGATTAACCATCCACTTAAATTCTGTGTCTTGTGCAGCTTATAATTTAATTTCCCTATATATGTACAGATAGACACACACAGACTATGAACAATTTTACTCAGGCACCAATTAATCTAATATGTTTTTGGCCTGTGGGAGGAAACTGGTGTGCCTAGATGAAACCCACGCAAGTATAGAGAGAACATACAAACTCCAGCAGCATTAAACACTGAGCCACCACACTGTTCTTTATGTTTCAAAGATCCATCCCTTTCTTTCCCAGACATGCCCTCGTCTTTTTCTGCCTGGAATGCTGAAAAACTAGCCTTTCGGCCTTCCATTCTCCTACTTCAGTCCCTTCTATATTCTGCTGTGAAATTTCTCTTCCTCTTTCAGCAGAAAGAACCAGCTACCTTGCAACATCTGTGCACTCTATGGCACCCTGTAAAAATAATTATATATTTAAGTGTCCTCTTATTAGCATTCAGAGCACTTCACTCTGCCTGCTATTCATCTTCTTCATCACTCGTCTTTGTACACCTCTCGCTTATACTTATATTTCCCATCTTGCTTCCCTTCTATCTTGCTTCCCCTATAATCTTGGAATTATTACCCCTCTTCCTCTGTCAAGAACAGTCCCTCAATCTTTTTTTTAAACCAACATTTTTTTTTTACACCAAAAAACATACTAATTCACATTTAGATTAGGATGGCAGTTTTTAAATACAGCACTTTTAAAAATGTTATCTTTAAGGTTCAAATAACAAAATATTATTGATTTCTGTCTGTTGTTATCTTTACAGATAGGAGTTATGTTGTCAAACAGACCATACATAATCCAATTGTATTCTGTGGTGCTTTAGATAATACATATTCAGGAAGTGCCCCAAAATCTTCAGCAAAGAATCATACATTCTAGAAAAAATTTAGACCTGTTGGAAGCACAGACTGAGAGGGGGAATTAAGGATAGTCTGAAGTGAGGTGCGGAGTGTTCGCCTCACTTCGGACTGACTGATCTGCGCTCGCTGATGTCCTGCACGCAGACATCAGTGAGCGCATTAAAGGGATTCCAGTCTCGGCGAGAGCAAAAGACTATTTATGTGAATAAAGAAAATGTGTAATTTTCCTAGACCCATTATAAAACTATTTGCAACAGTTTTACATAAACACCTTTTTTTAAGTTACATTTAAAGATCACATGAATTGCTCAAGAAAATTACTCCACAGAAATGGAGATAAATAAATGAATAAGTTCTATTACAAATTCCATTCTCATACACCTCCTATGAGATTATGTTGGTAACATAAAACTTCCCATAGGGTAAACAGAGGTTAACAGACATCTATTAGTGAGTTTGCTGCTTCAATAAATAGCTCCACTTTAGTAACAGTGCACCCTATGGGTCCAAATGCCCTATAACCTTTCATTTCCTCATTTTATGACATACGTCTCATAATAGCATACATAATATGTAATGTGAAGGTTTTATTGCATTCTCAGCTGCAGCTCTTTAAACAGATAACAGAAGTAATAGACACCTTGAAAGACAAACAAAGATGCTTTTCATGCATATAAGTAAACGTTTCAGTTCAAAATTCATTATATCATATTTGTCATTCATCTATTCTTTAGTTAAAATAATTCCTAATCTTTCTGGTACCATAGGTTTATATTGCTTTACTATCATTGCTCATTTTAAATTGTTATAGGTCAGTAGTTTAGAAAAAAATGTAATTGACAGTTTCTATATACTAGATTTCAAAGTTCAGTTTGGTGATTTGTGTAAATACCAAGTTTTTTTTTTTTTTACAATTGTTCTGAATTGGTTAAACAAATCATAATGAATTAATTCCCATTCAATAGCGATTTTATTTATGATCAGACCTTTACAGTGAATTACATGTTAGCAAACATGCGGCAAAGCAAGATGAATTTTGATTGGTTCAGATATTGGCCAAATGGAAAAATCCAAGATTCATGATGGAATCATAAAAATGAGAATTGTACAGTAGATGCATGAATTTGCCATTCAAATTCCTTAGATGTGAATTCTTGCACAATTTGCTAAATAACATCAGCTGTGTACCTGGACAAATTGGTAATACTTGCGGCCAGTCATTGGTTTCATCATGTGTCTGAGTGACAATCCACCACAACTCATGGGTTTGAATTTGCAAATTTTACCACTTACAGTGGGGATAAAAAGTATTTAGTCAGTCACCAATAGTGCAAGTTCCACCACTTAAAAAGATGAGAGGCGTCTGTAATTTACATCATAGGTAGACCTCAACTATGAGAGACAAAATGAGAAAACAAATCCAGAAAATCACATTGCCTGATTTTTTAAGAATTTTTTTTCAAATTATGGTGGAAAATAAGTATTTGGTCACCTACAAACAATCAAGATTTCTGGCTCTCACAGACCTGTAACTTCTTCTTTAAGAGTCTCTTCTTTCCTCCCCTCATTACCTGTAGTAATGGCACCTGTTTAAACTTGTTATTAGTATAAAAAGACACCTGTGCACACCCTCAAACAGTCAGACTCCAAACTCCACTATGGTGAAGACCAAAACCACGCGGGGGGACCTAGTGAATGAACTGCAGAGAGCTGGGATCAATGTAACAAAGCCTACCATCAGTAACACACTATGCCGCCAGGGACTCAGATCCTGCAGAAAAAATCGAGATAGAAAAACTCAATAGAAAAAAATATCGGTAAATATCGATCGAAAAAATCTTGCAATATTTACCGTGAGAAACTTCTGAGATCTCACGGGAATAAACGCAGAAAACTCAGAAAAACAAAATATTGATCGAAAAAATATTGCGATATTTATCGTGAGAATCTTCTGACATCTCACGGGAATAAACTCAGAAAAGCGAAATCGAGCTTTTCCAAGTTTATTACATTTCGCCCCAAGTGTTATTCTGCCAATATGGCAAGTTCCCCTGTGAGTCATTTTAAGGAGCAAAGAAAAATACAGAGCCAGTGGGAGGCAAGCTTTGCCACAAGGAGGGCAGTACTGAACACTAAGGTGAGAAAGAAGAAAAGAAAGGGAGCTGTAAGAGTGAAGTAAAGAAACTGAACAGACAGCACAATAGACAGGCTAAGGCCAAGACCCATGTAGTGAATAGAATAAACTCAATGCCAATGAACTAGTATGAGTTACTAAAAAATGCCAGTTCATACTAACTCTTGATTAGCGTATTATTATCAGTTGAGTGACATTAGCTAAATAATTTACCTTTCCTAGAAGAAACAGAAGGTGAAAGCAAAAATTATTTAGGGAAATAAAACTTAAATAGTCTAGACTTTTACTCAACATTTCCACCTTTTCAGAGGAAGTAAAAACACAGTATCCTCTAAAGACATGTCCAAGATTGTGCCGTGCATTTATTTTTATCCTAAGCAGATAACATGGATAATGAAGATGGAACAAATAATGGATCATGACTGAGTACAGGCCAATTGTGTAAACTCTTCTAAAGATTAAGGGCAAAAGTTATTAAAGTACTGCTACCTTTCCATTGAAAAATCTGATAAAAAAACTCGATCTAAAAGTTTCTATCGGTAAAAATCGACCGAAAGATATCGATCGATTTTTAGCGATCAAACAGTCAAGATCTCATGGAATAAACTCAAAAATCCCAAAATCGGCCTTTTCGAGTTTAGCTTTCACCCTATTGTGTTTATAGACAATTGTAACTGCTAAAAAAAAAAAATGCATCAAAATTCTAGTTTGTAATATTACAGTATGCAAATATAAACAAATCCTGTTCTTTAAGTGTATTTATGAAAATGTAAACAAATGCTGTTCTTTAAGTGTCTTTATGATGATCTACTACTGCAACTAAGTTGTTTTTGGACCTTAAAAGACCCATATTATTAATACAAATTAACTAGAAATGTCCTTCAACTTATTGTCTAGTATTAAGCCTTTCTCCTCACTTACTTGCTTTGCAAGTGGTGCTAAAAACAAGCATGGGCACAGAGCTGCAGTCCCAGCAGATCTTCAATATGACATCAGCAGCTAAGCTTTCTGATTTGTCAGTCAGGACAGGAAGTCCCACCCCTACTAACCAATTTAAGAGTAGAGCTGAAGATTTCATTAGCGGAGCTCCACTTTCAAAGATCTCTAGAAATTATAATTCCTTAGTTCAGTTAATTCATTTTAGGAAGGTTTTTTTTTTCTTGTAGGAGAATGACGCATTCACCAGAACAGTTCTAATTTCACAGTACAGTGTAGTTGGCTCTGTCCCCTCACTAACTTTCTCATGACACATGTAGTAACATGCATTGAAAGTTTATATCTGTGTTTTCCAGTTTTCCACAGACAAATTCATCATAGAAAAAGTGTAGGCATGTCCCAACTTCTAATTCTTTCCCATCTGTTGAGCAGCTGAGTTTGGCAATGCATGACTCTCTGATAGTGTAACAATATTACCTACACCAGTGTTGGCCAACCTTCTTGTGCTTGGTGTGTCAAAGCTTGTCAAAAAAGCCCAGCATAACTCAAGTGGTGTGTCACTTTGAAAAAAATCCATAATTTTTTAAAGTGGGGCAACTCTCCTACTGAGAGCGCAGCATTAACGGCGACATGACATGTGTCAGGAAAAACATCTCAGTGTGTCATCTCTGACATGTGTGTCTTAGCCATCACTGACCTACACATCATGTGCCTGTGATAAGCTGGAAAAACAGATCCAAGCTTTCTGCGACTTCAAATAAATAGTAATAATGCAATAATAAATGTTGCCTTATTACACTGCACTTAAAACATTTTTTTCTTATTCAAATGAACACCACCCATTCTCCAACAAACATTTTTCAGCTTTTCTAACATCAAACATTAATGGTGGAAATCTCATGGAGCTGACTATTGGCAACGTTCCATTGTTGTGATTTCAATGGTTGCCACCAGCTAAAAATCAACTGACAGATCACAATGTACATTTAACTCAACTCATCTTCTAAAACCAAAAAACATTGTTTATTTTTAAAAAATGTAAAGTAAACGAATCTTACTTTACAGTATTACAAAAATGTATTTGTATTTTTGCAACAATTGCCACTGTTGAGCTAAAAGGATCAGATAGCATTACAATTGTAAAATGCATTGATTTTCCAGGACATAACTTTTCCAGCACAAAGCATTTTGGATCTCGCACCATACAAAATATTCCTGAAATAATTTCACAGTTATGCTTTTAGTGCTATTTTCAGAGCCTGCTGTGTCCTGGCCATGAATAGGGGAGTTTTGGTAGGAAGTGCAAGGAAAAGAAATATGGTTTCAGGCTTATTAGTTATCCTATTAAAGTTTTGTTCTGAGAGTCTCAAACAGAAAATGACACATAGTAACTTTTATTTTCCTGCTGAAATGGGAATTTATACAGCATGATTTAATCCTCTCTTTTATTATTTCCTACGCTGATAGCTCAATAGTACAGGAGCAAATCGGGTTTGGGGGGATATTCAAAGTAAGCTAAACCCCACCATGAGTTAGGCTTAGTGTAAAAATCACATAATTTACTTTTTGTCTAGAAACAAGATTAAGAGGGGGGGGGGGGGGATTAGTAAAGACCATTTCGGCCTCTTTGATTCATTTGACCATGTATCAATGACTTTAGCCATTATTTGTAATTTGCTGGACTTTTCAATCCCCCCTGATTTATATAGGACCAAAACGACATTTTTAGATGGGTAAACATACGGATCAGTTGAAACTGCCACACTTTGTAGTGTTGTTTTTTGAGGTTCCTCTTCCATTACAGATCAATATTGAAATCTTTTCTCAAAGGGATTTTTTTTTTTTTTTTTACAACTGAGGCTAAATAACAGGACCAACTCCATAAGAAATAATTGGTTTTTCACTAGCCTAAAGCAGGTGACCACCTTTGGGCAATAACATTTGAACAGCTCTATAAATAGGCATAATCTGAGATGGTGATAAAATATCATTATTTCAATAGTTTTAAAAAAAATCTAAAAAGTTTTCAACTTTTAAAAATATCCGCCAGAGTCTTTTACCCTATTGTGCACCATTTTATATTTGAAATCCCACCAAGAGACACCACTGAAAGAATAGGTTGGAATCCAAGGGAAAAGACAGTAAAGTATATGTACCCTGGTTAAAAGTTAAAGGAACAGTCCAGCTGAGAATAAAAAAATATATACATTTATTTATTTATGCTAATTTACACCTTTTATTAAATATGATTTATTATCATTTTTTTAAAGTTAAAATTCTTAACCATAAAGAAGTGCTATTCAGTACTTCTTTGTTGCATACCCCAACACACAGGCAACTCTACAGCATCCAAATGAAGCGATCCCTCCCCGGAGCACATTACTCTCCAGGGAGGATGCATTGATCATGTGAACGCTCTCCATGTGACTTCGAGGAAGTGCCAATGTGAGGCTCCACTAGGAGCGCAGCTAGAGATGAATGCTCTCCTGATAGGGATTGCCTGATTCAGATGCTGTAGAGTCGCCAGCGATGTTTGAGGATGGGGTATGCAACACGGAAGTGCTGTATAGCACTTCTTTACAGGTAAGTATTTTAACTTTTTTTTTAAAATTTGATAATAAATTATATTAAATAAAAGGTGCAAATTAGCATAAATAAACAAATGCATTTTTTTTTTCATTTTCAGCCAGACTAGTCCTTTAATCTTATTTTCCTAACTGTAATTCTCTCATATTAGGTGCATGTTACAACATTGACCCCATAATGTATCATATTAGTGCAGGGATTCATTCAAATCAGGAGGTTGGACACAAGGAGCCAAAAACTTCACATATTTAACTACGACAGCAAAATATGGTTGACTGGTGGAGCTTGAACTGAAATTGACTTTTAAAGCTACCATTTGTTATAACTGTACTTATAACCAATTAACTGTGTCATTTAGTATATCAAACAATAAAACTGCTTTATAGAGCCTCTGATAACCCCAGCTGGCAACAACCAAAATAACCAACTTTCATGCACTCCCATTCTTGCATCCAATAAAAAAACTAATGAATTTAATCCATAAGAATGGCACATGAATCATGCATAGTTAATGTGTATAAAACATTTTTTCTTCTGATTTACCTAACATTGATAACATGTGCACATTAACACCTGTACTGTGCAACTGTGACATTATTAGTCAACCATCTATAACCAAGAATGGACCTTGACCTACCGTGCCATGGAGTTCCCTGACCCAGGTCATTCAGGTATATGCATCATATCTGACAACTGCCCAGGAATTGCACTAGGCTGAAGGGCTTTGCATCGTTTCCCAAAGACAAATAGGAGGCTTTAGTGTTGATAACAGAAGGCAAAGTGATGGAAGCGTTTTCCTCCTAGATTTTTAGAGTCACATATCCACTAATTATACTTATATTATGCCATCAGTGATGCATGGACTTGATTCCCAGCCTCAAATGGAATGTAGAAATTATATTTATGTAAAGGACTCCCACATTTAGCTGCACAAAGCCTTTTAGAAAAACTTCTAGCGAGGAAAGCACATGAATCACCCTCACCCAGGGCTGGGGAGGTTGAAGGTAAGCTAAAGCAAACAGGTACTTCCAAGTGTTTCTTTTTAAACTGATGCAGAGATAAATTCATCATCAGCCTTTATTGCACTTGAAAATCAAACCAATTCTATCAGTCCAACTTCTCACATTAAAATGAATTATTTGTTTTAGAACTCACACTTTTACACCTCTCTGTGTCACACTGTTAAGTGTAAAAAATGCGAATGGGTGTGACAAACCATGATGGTCAGACAACTTGCTGGTGTGAAACAGGCCTTGATCAATGACGTGTAATAAAGTGTTCCTCCCCTTATTTAAACAATTATATGCCGAATGCTTTAGAGCAGTGTTGAAAAAACATTGTGAGTGGTACAGGGATGTGGGTTTTATAGCGCTGGTATGGTTTCTATTCTTTGACGTATGGTAAAAATGACAATGAAAAACCACAATTTGTCATAAATCTAATGATTTCACTATGTAGAATAAATCGGCTGGACACCTGCAGAGAAAACATTCTTAATTCTAATGATTTTACTAAATGGAAGCTCCTGTTTTTATGTAGAATAAATCTGCTGGACACCTACAAAGATAAAATTCTTAATCATAGATTTTTTTTTTTTTTTTACAGCGCACCCCCTGCCACTCACAGGGTGTCCGCTGACAGTATAAATAACTGCTTTTTATACGGCAATCGTGGTAAAATCTGTTTTGGATTTTAAAAGAATCAGACTCAAAAGTCAACTGAAAATTTTCACTGCCCGAATGCACAGCTGAATAAACAAGATTTCCAAACACATAAGGCACAATTTGCAGAAAGGTAAAACACGTTATTAAATATGCAACGCTATAAGAGGCAATGGATCCGGTTACATAGGAAGCAGTGTAGGATGGGCAGGAACAGTCTAACAGTCTAGATATCAGCAGGGAAGTGTGAAATTAACACAGGAGATTAATGTGACAGTTTCCAAGATTTAGATACTAGACAAAGCTGTGAGGAAATGTGGATATTGCATTAAAGTAAATCCCTTGTACATGCATTCTGTTGATGTTAATTTTCTAAATAAATATACAGAACCCTTATTCATTTTCCACGAAATGCTTACCTAGACTTAACCATTTTATAACCAACACTTCGCAAGTAAAAACCTTCTCATTCTGTAACTTGAAGTATAGGTGACTGGAAAAGATATTCTGCTTTATTAGCAATGGAAAGGTGGGACCATGACATCTTAGAAATATTTTCAAGGAAGCCTTTCATCAGATTTTATTTTTTATTCATTGTCCAATTAGCAAGTTATATCTTTGGTTATCTAAATCTAAAAAATGCATGAAATACTGAACCGATACACTTTGTACCTTGTAATCCCATTTTATACCATACCATTCTATAACATATCTGTATATATGATTGTTTTTTAAATCCCTCCCAATAAACGACAGTTTTTCAGGACTTCATGGATAAAGAAATTTAGTACCCTGAATCCTGAAAACTGGTTAATCAGTTAGGAAGATAAGCCATGTACCTATTTGTAGCTGATGAAGTCCTAGTAGCTATGGTCTAGAGGTTTCCTAAGGTGCCTTCTTGACCAGTGGACACTGAATTACTTAAATGAAATAGTGAATTTGAACATATTACAACAAGAAATTAACACCAAATGGACAAGTTTTTGACCAAATGGTCTTTTTGGTACTTCTATCTGGACTCTTGTTAACCTCCCCTGGCTGTAGCTGAAAAGGAGGCAGAAAGAAGCAATTACAACACATGGAGAGATAGCTTGAAACAGGGACTGTATAACTATGATGCACTGGATCACTGCAACTTACAGCAGAACTGTGAAGCACTGGATCACTGCAAACTGCAGTAGCTGTGAATCACAGGAGCACTTGGCGCTTGTGTAGCAACTCACAGGAGAAAGAAACAGCAAACCTGTGACTAACTTCAGCAGGAACACTGGAACTGCAACTTACAGCAGAACTGTGACTCACTGGAACTGCAACTTACAGCAGAACTGTGACTCACTGGAGCAGGAGCACAAAACTGCAACCCACTAGAAAGCTGTGAACAAACAGGAGCTTGAAATCTGACAGATGCCAACCACATGAAAGCTTGAGCACTATGTTGAGGCAACTCTCCATATTTAAATCCTCTGCCTCTATTTCACCTCAGTGACATGTTGAGGGGATTCTCCGAACTGGCCAGTATGTTGGATTGATAAGAAAAGGGGAGGGCCGTGAGCACTAGTCAATATGAAAAATCAATAAGGACTGGGTGCAGCTCCTGGGTAAGCAATTAAGAACAAACTAACAAAAGAACCAAAGAACCCAATAACGGAGCGCACTCTCTGTAAATAATATTATGGTTTGAATAATCATGGTTATTTTAAATGAAAAATAGATTTTATTAGTAGAAAAAAACTCCCAACAAACAATTGACTAAATAACATGGTGAGGGACAAAAAACATGACAAGATAAGAACATTTTTAAAACCAAGTCTCTAAAGAGACTATAAAACATATGAGTCGGTAGTACATACTTTATATATATAGACAATAATATATCTCTAATATAATAGATTCAAGTGCGCTCCGTTATTGGGTTCTTTTGTTAGTTTGTTCAGTATGTTGGATTGCTTAGCAAGTTTTTGGTCTCTTTCGCCTTGTGTAGCTGGTTTTGGTGATCCTGCTCTCGGAAATTCCCTTGTACTCCTCTGCCACCACTTCAGCACCGCCAGTGGTTTGCACCCCCAGGGGATGCGACCTGGGAATCCCCTTGCGGTAAAGGCCATACCTCCTTGCAGGGGTTAAGGGCGAAGACCGGGGATCCCTTAGACTTCACATCTTGTCTGGGGCCCATGCTAAATCTGCTATGGTGCCCTGCAAACCCCACATTATTCTGACAGTGAGTCACTGACATTATGAATTTTTCCACCATATTATAGTATGTAATAAACTAAGCTTGTATAATTTCACCAGTATTGATTAGTTACCATAGGATAATGATAGTACAGTCAAGAGAGGACAGTGTACCACATTAACAATAGTTTACAACATAGTGCTGAGTAGTTTGCACCAGCAAGGTGGGGGGTATCAGCATACCAGGAGCAGATCCATTGGAGATGCTCTTCTTTCCTCTATTCCCTGGTGGGGCAGTAGTAATACTAAAAAAATGAAAGCAAAGATAAAATGTTAGAAAGGGGAAAAAATGAGGGGAAATTGTTTTTTTCACATCTTTCAACCATTTCACCCTTTTATAAATATCCCCTTACTTTTTCAGCTACTTAACACTGGATAAAAAGACTATTCTTTATCCCCAAAAGAATTTTCCTGCCTGAGGCTGGCATAACCCATTATTCCCTATAGAGATGGTCTTGTTACTTCACCACAGTCAGAAAAGTTTTCCCATTGAAAAAGGATGTTGATATCTTTCTGGGAAGGTGAACCTGAAGGAAAAATGCTGCAAAATCTCACTTTAAATTAATTGATATTTACAGATAAGGATTTCATTAGATGGGGAAAACTTAACTAAGCAGCAACAACTCAGACATTACAGTGTTCTTGTTTTACTCAGTTAAGGAAGACATACTGTACATATCTTCTGTTGCTCTTAGAATCCCTAATTAATCAGCGTCCACCTGTTATTATCTCCCCTGGACGAATTGCATCTTTCAGCAGCATATAAAGAAAGTTTAAAAAAAAAAAAAGGCACATTGACCCATTAACCATTAACCATTTTGTTCTCATTTAAAACATAAAATGTTTCTATAGTCTGTAAAATGATTATCAGTTTAAACTGGATTTAATGTTTTTTTTTGTGTTGATAAAAGCTGACTTTAGAAGTCTGTAACATTTATTTGTAAAGTAGCAGAGATGTTTATAGTCTCAACTATCCTCCCATTACAGGCAACAATGCAGATTACTCATTCTAGTAAATGTGCTTTATACTTTATACAGACTCATATTGCATTTCTATTTAGACTAGTCTTTTGTTCATAAGAAACAAACCAGCAATGTGGCAAGACTCACAATTTCTACGCATTTTATAGATGGGCGAATGAGTATCTATTGTTCTAACAATTATATCATGCATTATATCTTTAACTGTTGTCACTGGGTTTTTTTCTCTTAATTAAAACTGATATAAAATGGTTGGCAAAGGCATTCTTCAGCCAAGAGACATTGGGGAATAGTGGCTAAAGTGCAAAAGCACCTGTCGAATTCAGTTTGCATTTACTTTGTGATGTTATGCTGGGGAAGTCTCAAATTCACTTCTTATTGACTAAGAGGCAAATATGCTTGGCGAACAAGCAAATGGCGATGGACGCTGGCAGGTGCATATTGTGGCATAATCATTTGAATAGTAGCAAGATGCAAAGTGATTTAAATTTGACCAGTGAAGGATGGTGATGTCATCTTCACCGTATCTCACTAACTGTATATAAGTTAATATTCCATGTATTTTTATGTCACCTTGTACTTGAGTCATGTTGTCACTTGGTCGCAGTCTTTATTATCACTTTTGAATGAATAGTCACCTTTTGCCACATTGGAGCCCTGCCATCAACTCCTTAAGTCCCCACTCTGATCTGGTGAATTCGGATAAGTATGCCTGTCCTAATTCACCACATCGGCAGACTCTGCCACTTGGTCAGTAGGAGAATTACATGCGCACACAAAGTGATGCAAAGAACTCCATAAGTCCGCTACCATTGAAAGCATCGAAATCGGTAGCGTATTTGCCACATCACACAGTTTGCTCATTTCATGAATACTGAAAAGCGATGAATAGACGTTAATTCAGAGCTTTATGCGACTATTTGGGCTATAGCCAATAACCCACAATGACTTTAGGGTTTTAATGCTCTGGAATCAGTAATGTTCATGTTGTCTGCAACTAAAGAAAGTAATTTCCATATCAACAAACCATTTATTGTTGAGGTGGACAGTCAAATAGGCTTTCTATGGTCCAGTGGCATGAATTCATTCATAAGAAAAAAAATAGCTCAATAGTCATTTTGAAAACTTTATAAAGCAACTTTGCATGTACTGCAGAGATATAAAGTTAAATAATACTAACAATAGAGTAAGTATTCTGGTTAAACTGTATAATGAATAATCTACAGTATACATTTCCAAATTAATTAATAATGCAGAAAATATATCAAGTTCATCAAATCCATTATTCTATAAACATCTCCATGCTTATCTAAAGGAAGAATGAATACAACTATCAATCTAGCCTTGTGTAGGATGAATACTCATCTAACACTTCTGGGCCATGATTTCATTATATAAATCTGCTGTCACATTTCAACATGGCTGTTGCACACACCCAGCATGGCTGCTTGGCATTATTGCTGGCACAATGACAAAATGAAAGCCTATTGCCTCACCATAAGTTGCAAGGTGATCAGAAGTTACAGTATAGGCCACCAGGTATGAGTAAAAGAGTAGTGAATGTCACTGTAGAAGCTGAAGCTACTGAACCCAAAATATAGGAAATTTCTTGAAAAAGTACTTAAGGAGCCAGCAAGAAGCATGAACCCAGCAAGTATTAAGGAGGGAGGGTGTCTCAAAGTAGTGATCTCAGTCTGTGAGTATCGAAAAGGAGAAAAGTAAATCTGAAGAAATAGATTAGAACCTGTGGTGGAAAAGTACCTGAGTGTGGAACCATCTCAGAGTTAGAGTAGACATTGTGGAGGTTATTCACTAAGGTGCGATTTCGACTGTCGAATTCTCAAACAGCGGATTCCCATAGCAAATCCGCTACAATTTCCCCATTGTAAAGTCTCGACAATTTTCCCATAATAAAGTCGTAACTGTGACAATATACTCATTATAAAAACGCGACTGCAACAGTTAGCAGCCTATTGTGACTGTCTTCATCTGGTGATGGTTATACTTATAGGTTATAGTTATGGTGCTGACCATGATCATATGATGCTAGGCCTATTGAGCAACTATAAATTAGTCTTGCCAAATCCTTATTATTATTTTACTGACAAATGTCATGTAATGAAAGGTCATTTTTATTACCGTTTTAACTGTAATTAAAATGAGGGTAAACATTGAGGTAATAGAAGGCGAAACCGCTTTACACCTTTTACCTTTTTTTTTTTTTTTATTTGAAGGTACTGCATACCATAAAATCATTCTCAGTTTGGTATATAATCCATGGTTTACTTTGCATAGAGTTTTATCTAATTATACCCTCTTCCTATTCAGCATTGTTACCTTCCAAGGTCACTCTTAACCCAAATATCCATGGCCATCAATTAACATAATAGTTTGTCTACAAGAAAGACAATAGAAGCAAAATAAAATACATGACACCCGGTCTGTTACTATAGAAACAATTTACACAAAGCTCGACAAAGATTATCTATATTCTGGCTGATGTCTATTCCACTACTAAACTCCTGTACCTGTAAAAATGCAAATGCTTGATAAAAAATGTAATATCTGATGACATGAAAATCAGTGTACTGTATGTGCAGAAAATTATGTATAGTTGCTTTCCTACTTTATAAATGGGGTAAAAGATGCAATTTTTTGAAAAATTGTGCACTGCAAAACCAGGGAAAAAAAATGTTGTTTTTTTAATTTTGCCAATAATGGGGGAATGCGCATCCAGTTCTCAGCTTGAGAAATAAACCCTAAATATGTTTACTATTTTTTAAATGCCATTAACACTACAGACATTGTTTTACATAATTGTAAGGATTTTAACTACTTTACATGAAAATCAAGTAAATGTTAATACCAGTAAAATTATGGTATAATTTTCCCATAGTATGCTATGAAGAACTAAAAACCTGCCATAAGTCATATTCTACTAAATGTTTACCAGCAGAACAGCAAAGAATGTTCTGAAATGGCAAACAAAACAGAATTTCAAGGAGCAGCATTATGATTCTTAAACCTCTGTCTTCACTGCTGCCAGTTTCTAGGTCACTGGGTCCACCCATGACCATTTGGTACCTGTCTACATATTAATCAACTATAAGGTGAGTATTTAGTTAAAGGAGAACTATAGTAAGATTACATCTTTACATATGCAGTACTATACCTTAGTGAGAAGCATTTCTCCCCAGTAGATGTTTCGTCTGAAGCACGGTGATTTATTAGGCAGCATTTCAAAACTCCCACATCAGTGTGATATAACCGCTAAACACAAGAAGAAAAAGCTATTGGTTAAGCTGTGTGCTGACCTTTTGGCCTCATCAGTCATGCTTTGTTTACATTCCTGGAATGCAGGAGATTACAGAGACTTGGGCTCAGGAAAGATAACTTGTTCACAAGCATTAAGTAGTAAGTAGGGTAAAAAGGGAAGTACCCTTTCATGGAAAACTATCCGGTACATGTCACACACACATTTCCTAGTGTGGGAATTTTCCAGTACTGTTTCATCTGAAGCAGGATGATTTATTACACATCTACTGGGGAGAAACGCTTCTCACAAAGGTATAGTACTGATTATATACAAATGTAATCTGACTATAGTTCCCCTTTAAGCATGCTCAGAAGTGAGCAGGGCCACAGAAAACAGGCTTGGGAAGGACTAAAATTCCTCTATTCTATTTACTGCTTATCCTGCCTTACATGTAATACTAATATTTAGCGATAAAAAGTTTAAATATTGATTAGATCTGTGTAACTAGGCTATTTAGGGTCAGGCTAACCTATACAGAAGCATTATTTCTGAGCCTTTAGTGTCCCTTAAAGTTGGACATTCACAAGCATTTAGGGCGATATTTATCAAATGTTTAACATTCTTTCTCTTGGCATTGCTCTTATAACTTCTATTTATGTTCATTTATTCTTTGTTACTGTCTGTTTTACCCCATGACATTATTCTGGATTTTCAGTCTATTTTCACTGCATGTTTTCATTGCACTTTAGTCCTGTACTGTTTGCTTTGTTGGTACCATCACTTCCCATTGGATAGATGTGATATATAAATGAGCAAATATGAAAAAAAATTACTTTGAAAATTAGAAATAAGAAAATAAAATTAAGAAAAAGCAAGGCAAAGAAGACAACTAAATTAATCAAACCAATCAAAGCAGGTGACTCACAATTTTTGGTTTTATAGCTGACTTTTATTCAAACTTTGGTAAATGGGAGCAACTGAAAAAAGTCAAAAACAGAAATGGGGAGCTTTTGAGCCACAATAAATGTACTGTTTTTCGATTAGAAATAGACATTTGTAGCTTATTTGAAATGAATAAAAGCAAACACTGTATTTGACTCTAATATTTCTTGCAACTACTTATTTATTGTTAGCTACTTAAAATACTAGTAAAGTTCATATAATTAAACATATGTAAATGAACAGGCATATTCTCTGCAGCTTGCTTAGTCATTATGTTTAAAGAAAACTGTGCTCATTAATATTGTCTTCAATGAATATGCCTAACTCGATACGAGTACATCATTTAATTTATGGAGCATTCATGCCTGTCTTCCAAACACTAGAGCAGGGAATGAATCAATTGTTGAAAAACTGGCACAGAAAGTATAAACCATGTCGTGGTCAAAATGCAGCAATACTACTCTCCCTGAGCTGCTGTCTCAGCAGGAGAAGGTCATGTGCAGTTCAAAATCTTGTGCATGACATTCCCAATTATATTGATTCACTAGTGTAAAATAGAGCAGCTCATATGAGTATTCACCTAAAGATACAGCACTACATAGTCAGAGTACTAGGCTAACATGAGCCAAAAATACTTACAGGTCTATTTAGATATTACTGTTTTCTTTTTGATATTGTACTCATATGTGCAGTGACTGAAATATTAATAAGGTAAAGAGATAGCAATAAAAACTATTTCTTCACATATTCCATTCCGCTGTTGTACAACCAAACTTATTTATATAGGTGAACAGACGACCAAATCAGAATACCTGATACAGATAGCACATAACTAGGTTAAATTGTTTACTACTCACTTCATTATTATATTTTAGCTGTTATATTTTCTGTTATTAGGAGTCATCAATTTTAAATTGAAAGTGAACACAAACATATAATATATGGACAAAATTTATTAAACTCGGAAAGACTGTTCTGGGGGGGGGGTTATTCACTAAGGTGCGAATTTGACTGTCAAATTCTCAAACAGTGGATTCCCATAGCAAATCCCTGACCGCGACAATTTCCCCATTGTAATGTTACGACAGCGACAATTTTTAAAGTTGCTACTGTGACAGTTTTCCATAGTGAAGTTGCGTCTGCAATAATATTCTCATTATAAAGACGTGACTGCGACAGTAGCAGTCTATTGTGACTGTCTTTATCTGGCGAATTCACACCTATACGCAGCAATTCAAACTTTAGGGAATAACCCCCTGGGTCTTTCCAAGTTTACTGAGAGAAATCTCACATTGTTCCTGCAAGATTTTTCCAGATCTCGAGATTAAGTTTTTCAATCTTGATTTTTCAAATTTTTTTTTTGATGGACATTAGTAGCACCGCTACCTTTCCATTGAAAATTTTGAAAAATTGGGATAAAAAAAACTCAATCTCAGAAATATCACGAGAACAATGCAAGATTTCTCTTGGTAAACTCGGAAAGACCCTGAGCGGTCTTTTTGCATTTAATACATTTCTAAGAGTAATATCTTCATCCAGTTCAAAAGGAGACATATCTGCAGAAACAGATCTCATTATATAAATTTTATATACTTTTTTTGCTATGTTTTGCATAGGAAGTTAACATGGGGGATCCTATATAGAAGAAAATTGTTTTACTAACCGCTCTATCCCCAGCAGATTGTGTTCCGGGTGCTCTGGAACAGGCGGACTGTGGTTAAACTTGAATAGATGAAAAGTCCCAGCACTTTGATTGATGAAGTTAAAACATGATTTTTATTAAATCCACATAGCTAATGAACATTTAAAACAAGAAAAATGGGGCCTACGCGTTTCACGCATAGCGCTCACTCATGGAGCCATAATAAAAATCATGTTTTAACTTCATCAATCGGAGTGCCGGGACTTTTCATCCATTCAAGGATCCTATATAGAGTCAGGTACCGTAGAAAATGTAAGTTCATGCTTCATGGACTGTGAGGTGCAATGTAACAAAAACCTATATATAGACCTAGAATGTAGAGAGAGATTCTGCAAGGGTCCATGTAGTCCTTATGAGAAGCACTATACACACAGTACTTTGTAAGAGGGAGAGATCTTTGGCTTAGAGTACAGTAGAGTGTGTGTGTGTGGATAGTTCCTAGGTAGAAGGACCATTTAGGCCTCAGAGAAGTGTAAGTGAGGAACTATACCACAGATTATAAGGACCATAAATCTATTGGGTAGGACTGAAAAGTTTTCTAACTTGGATTCTTCTGCCAAAGCCTGGAGAGCAGTATACTGTATATAAGAATAGCCATTTTGATAGAATATATGAACTTGCTGCTCTTTACTTCTATGTTTCAACAGTTTATTCTTTTTGTGAGTAAATAATCTATAGCATGTAAGCAACAACGTAATTATGAATAGTACAGAGATCCTTAAAACAACTTTACATCATTGTTATACTCAAAATGAGCAAATACTCTTATGTAATCAATAAAAACAAAACAGATATAGTTTAACTGTTACTGTTCTCATGAATATGTGATGCTTACTGCTCACCACTATCTAATACTGCCACATATGGCTTTCACTTTTTTGGCTGCTCACTCAATCTGCACTTCAACTGTATACCTACGTCCTACAACCTTTTCCTTTTAGAGAACTTCAATACCCTGAGGGTCAAATTACAATTCTTTATTTATAGAAGTTCCCAAAATGAATTAAAATAAGTTCATGGAATTGAATAAACAGCATAAAGCAATGAAAAACAAATAAATAACTCATAATATGCAGTTTATCTTTAAGTAAAACATTCATGGATGTCTCACAAAGTCCAAAATATCTCCCATCAAAGCCACTAAAAGAAAACTCCCATATATTTGCCAGTCACCCCAATTCATTGCCTTGGGATCCTGTTGGACTGCATTTTACCTTCTAACATATATTTATGTAATTTCAAATCCTGACTCTTTCATGTAAACAATATAGGCAAAAGAGAACTCTATTGCACATTTTGTCATTCTCCTGTTGCAAGACACCTTACTAGTGTAACTTTGTCATTACTGGACTACTATGATTAAGGTTTTCTTTAACTTATCATGAATGATGCTACACAATTAGTGTTAATTAATAGTCCTTGCTATTCTACATCTGCTGCTTCTCTAGATAAAGCACTGCAAAATATATTCATGTTTTTTAAGTACGGGATAATAATTGATATAATATTATTTAAGTGTATCAATTTCAAAAGACAGCTGAGAAGCAACATAAAGCAATGAAAAAAATGAATTCAGCTTCAAATATTACATTTTTTACAATATTTATTTAAAAATCATAATTATTTTTTTTCTTGCTAAAAAAGTATCAGACTCACTATAAACCCAACACATATAGGCTGAAAACTGTTATAACACTTACGAAAGCTAAAGGGGGTAATTCAGCAATGTGCGAAGTGAGCTCCGGATCCTTCGCATCACTTCGCACATTCTGTTAAAGCGAATGCTTTAAAGGAATTCCAGTCTCGGCGAGAGCACTCGTTGCCTCGCCAAGACTGGAATCCCTTAAAAGCGTTCGCTGATGTCCACATGCAGGACATCAGTGAGCGCATAACAGCATGTGCGAAGTGATGCGAAGGATCCGGAGCTCACTTCACACATTGGTGAATTACCCCCGAAATCTCTGGTATAACAAATAATATTTTAGATCATTAATGGGGAAAATATTCCGCATTTGGCAGTAATTTATTTTTTTTTTCTCATTTTTAGATATTTTTATGAACATTATTTAAAAATTCTTGAAGCACAATTTGGAAAAGTTTTATAGTTGTAAATAGCACCATAGTAATATTTATTGTGAGAAATGTATTAGTCATTTTTGTATTGATTCAGCAGCACTGTATTTATTGTTATGATAAGATGGCATGGCAGACAATGCATCTAATTTGATTGTGTAGCTACGCCTGTGTTTTATACATCAGAATTCATATAAATCTAAATATTTATTTTATTAAAATCTATGTTGATGTACTCTGATATCATTGACTATGAAAGAAACCTGATTATTCATAGACTGTTTCTCACAGACTATTTCTCTGTTTCAAATACACTATGGTTCAGACTTGCAAAGGTAGGAGAACCTTGCATAACAGTACTTATCAATCAACTAAAATGCATTTAATTTGTTGAGATACCAAAATAAATATAAAATAAAACAATAGGTGGGATAAGAAGAATGTCTTTATTATACCAAGCTACTAAGTAGTGCTTTAAAGTGTTAGAAATTCTAGAAGCCTGTGTCATAACTCAAAAAGAGTAATGGAAATATGATAAGGATAACTTTTGTTAATTGTGCTTACCCATTAAAGGACCGGTAACACCAGATAATATCCCATTTGGATTGGTACAGGATTTATTCCCACATGGTACTGTTTAAAAGGTTCTCTTTAAATTTCTGACTTGTATTATTGTGTATGTTTTTTTAACTATGTGAAGTGCTCATTCAACTAGGGGTGATTCTACTTGAGTTTTCTTCTTTTCTTCAGTTTTCAGAATCAAAATTACCTCCTCCTCAATGTAATAGAACGCAGAAGAAGTATTAGGTGAGAATACTGCTTGCTGACATTGGCAATGTTAAAGAGAAGACAAAAGTGAAGAGGATAGTGATTCTGGAAGCTGAAGAATAGAAGACATTTGTAACAAAATAACCAATAGGCAGCACTGGACTAAAGATTAACATTGGTAAGTATCTGAAGACCACCCAAGTAGAATCACACCTAAAATAATTAGAGGTTCAGTTCTTCTTTAAGTAAACAAATCTTTATCTAGTTCTATCGTTTTCTATAGAATTTTAGATAATATATATTCATTTATTGCCCCCGAAAGTTTCCTTTGGCTGCAATGGGCAAAGAGAGAGAATATTCAGGAATTCAAATATGACATTTTACAAGTACTGCACAGGGATAATTGCAATGACAATCCAACAGTTCCATCAGGCAGAAAGAAAGCTGATGTCCTCTATTTTTAATGTATGCAAAGAAACTTTTCCAACTCATAATATTATCATAAGCAAGAAAGGAAGGCAATTGGAATCTCATGGAATACATGTGTGAGATATTAGGAATCTGTCAGATTCACTACAAAAGGTTTGAGATCTGGACCCTAGTGGCTGGATACTGGCAA
>WMED01001777.1:0-26197 GCA_019650415.1 Pipa parva
GGTGGAACTTGCACTATTGGTGACTGACTAAATACTTTTTTTCCCCACTGTATATTTAACAGTCTTGAGAAACTTGTACACGCGCCTGCTCATAGCAAATACTCAAGGATTTTTCAAGGAAATGAATTCTATTTACTAACAGTGCCATTTACATCTACATGATAGTGAAAGTAAATGCTGATTTTTCAGAGATGTTTGTAGCTCATTATTTTACTATCACATTGACAAAATCGCATGTAATGTAGTAAACTTTAATACGGTGTCGCTGTCTTTCCTTATAATCAATTCTGCCTATTAATAGTATTATGGCATTAATCTGCGAAAGAGACAGTTATACTGACACTGTTTGCTTTAAACAGATCCATAGGAATCATGGGTAAATGATGTCACTTGATTTTGGCAAATTTGCATCACTATGCATCCTGCTACTGTTCCACTGACTACACCTGTCAAAGCATTGAATAGCACCCATTGCCATTTGCTGTTTAGTGAATAAGGAGTAGCAAAGTCACGTCTATTTGAGCATAGAGATACAAGGGACTCAGATTCACTACACCTGACTAAACTGTACTTTAAATAAGCTTTCAGATCTCTAGTTTGGAATTTCTAGTGTACAGTAGTGACTCAGTGAGTTTCATAAATAAGAGAATATGAGAAAGTGGAGAATGGATGTGAATTCACACATCTACATGACAGTTCACACTTTGATGAATAAGCCACATAGGGCCTCATAGGGACCAAAATGGACTCAAGTTCACTTCTCAGTATTGACTAAACAGAGAAAAGACTTGCCGAACAAGTGGACAGTGGCGATCGCTGTCAGATGTGTAGTGTGGTGTAGTCAGTCGGATACAAGCTGGATAAGTCATGCAGAGTGAGGCAAATTTGACAAGTGAAGGGCAGTAATGTCAGTATCATTATATCCCAGTAACTATATTCTGTGAATATTCTATTTCTATATCACCTTCTCCCTATGTCATGTTGTCATTTAGTCACAGTCACCATTGTCACTTTTGAATGAATAGTCGCCTTACGCAACACTGGAGCCCTGCCATCAACCCCCCAATTTGCCAGTCAAACAGGTGAATTTGGAGCAGTTCATCGAGTTGCATTCGCACCATCGCACCACTCCGCAGCTTAGTCAAATAGTAGAAAAACCTGTGCACACGCACTCACAATGATGCGAAAAGCTCCATAAGATCGTGACTATTGTAGTCCCCCAAATTGGTCGCATATTCACCACTTTGCAGAGCTTACTCAATAAGAGAACATGGGCAAGTGCAGAATAGATTCAAATTCATAGCTTTACGTGACTATTTAGTCAATGAGGCCCTTAGAGTAAATAATATCCTAAAGGAGTTTCATATTTATCAAATGGTAGAAATGATTTGTTGCAATATTTCCATATCTTGCAGCAACAGTGCCACTGCTTTCATTTTTATTTTTCTTCCTGGTAGTTGTCACCTTAATCAAAGGGACAGCTGGAGAGGATTGTGGGTCTTATTGACCAAGTCTGAATTTTCCTTACAGTTCGATTAGGAGTGCTACGCCTTATCGAATTAGCGACTGCGACTGACTCCACCACTAGCTGAATATGCAAAGTACCTGTGCATGTGAAGTAATGCAAAAAGCTCTGTAAGTCCATTACTATGGTTAGTAACCGAATTAGATGCGTATTCACCACATCGCAGAGTTTGCTCAATAAGCAAACATGGGAAAGTGCCAATCAAATGAAAATTCATAGCTATACGCAACTATTCAGACTTGAGTAAATAAGACCCACAATGTATCTCCACCCATTTTGGCCACTATCAAACAGAGAAAACTCAGAAAACTACACTTTTCAACATTTTTGTAGCAAAAAAAAAAAAATGCTGTGAAAGTAAGATTTTTTGGGCACTTCACTGATTGGAGTGGTAGTTGCAGTTACTGTTAGCCTTTCAGTGGTTAGTGACGGCATGGTTAGTGGGAATCAGATTACTAAAATATACATTTGTTTATTTGTGTTTTAATTTGTTTTTGATTGTGCAAATCTATAAATTACAACTTAATGTGCTGCACATAAACATGTGTCTAACAGTTTCCTAAAGTATTTGTGCAACCTGTTTCCCTAGCAACAATTCTACCGCTATTCTGTTTCTTTTTTTTTTTTTTGCCTTGTGCTTGTTTTTTTGACAATTTAAATTCATGTTATTTTATCATAAATGCTTTTTAAAATACAGAGAATCGGAAGTAGAGATAAACATCATTTATAGAAACTATCCAGCTTTATTCCTCTAATTAGAATCCTGTCACTCCTCGGCACACTCCTCCAGTATCTACAAAGAGGCGTCTTTCTTACTTCATCTTTCGTTACTCATTTGCAAAAAACTACTCATACCTGCCATTTCTCACTCCTCATACAATTTCTCTTTGTCTTGTTCAAAACCAATTTATATATATCCCATCTCACACTGACATAACAGTCCCCCTCTGCAATGCACCCACACGCACAATTCCACACAATTCCCCACCCACTGTCACCTGCTGTGATCTATCAAGCCCCTTCACAGCTGCAGGGGCGTAGGGCCTGTTTCATCAACCATTGTTTCCTCACTTAAAATAAAATAACACCTGCATCCCAAATGTACAAATAACTGTTTAATTAGAGATTAAAATAAATTGTTAGAAAACTGGCATACATACACCATTAAATTTACAGGAAATTACCTGTTTTCAGTAATTAGTGAACCTCTCTGGGCTGTTACCCCCATAGGCTTGTGAACAACTTCCTCTACTTTATATATTCCATTATGTCAGAGGCTTTATAAGTCATAGGGCATAAGTCTAGAGTAGGATAAGGAGGTTGCAGCAGAGCAGTGTGTAGTTAGTTGCAATTAATAAAATGATACCTGATTTAGTAAGTTTTTTTTTTTTTTTTTTTTTTTTTGAGAACTTAGAGAAAGTGGCATTTTCAAATATTTCCAATATATTAAATTATATTAGCACTTAGCACAAGGCCTGGTGTAGAGTAAAAGTCTTGTCAGATGCAGGGGAGGACACGGTTTTGTGGACTTTGGTTCAAAAATAGAAAGTTCCAATTTACCTACCAGGCCTCTAGACAGAGTTGATAGTTGTATTCTACAAATATAATTTGGATCTTGAAGGAGGAGATTAATAATGGAGAAGGCTGCACTACTGCATAATAGTTAGAAAAAGTCTTAATTTATATTTAGAAGGTTAGTAGTCATAAACCCATTTAAATGAGTAAGTATGAGTTCGGCAGTAGGGGGGTTGTAAGTCTTTGGAAAGATGTGGCAGTAGTTTCTGTTATCTAACTACTTTAGCTTTGTAAAAAAAAAAAGCCAATTTTTTTGACATAGGCCATTTTTTTTGTATCGTCACTTAGCAGATGAGTTTAAAGGTCCAATAACACCCAAAAAATGTAATTTCTCATTTTCTGAAATACAGCACAAATGTGAACTTTAATGTTCATTTTGTGAATTTGATTGCTCTCTCACAAATGCAGCTGTGCTGCAAACCCTTTATTGGGTAATCAAGTGAAATAACATTACATGTTTTGGGAATCCTGCCCTTTATCAAGTGTGTCTGTTTTTATCTTTACTGATAGCAACCATGCTTTTAATACAACCTAGCCTACTTCCGTTGTTTTCTATGGAACTTTACATAACACATATTTAGGAATTGTGCCCAAAAGTCCAATTTGTAAAGCTAAGTAGCTAAATATCCTACATTATGGACACAATATAGAATTTGTGGAAGGACAGACTGAATATATAGTAACTATAAATGCATTTGAGGCATTTTCCTTTTTTGGGGTTACTGTCCTTTTAAGTGTTTGAAACTTGGAGACTGAGGTTAGGAGGATCTGAGAAGAGTGACCTTTCAGCTTGTAATGCTAGGTCAGTCATATAGACCACTGTGTCAGTTTTGTCTTAGTTTGATTCATTTCTTTGATATGTGCAATACAATACAGTTGGGAAATCTTCAAAAGGCAACCCATATTGTTGGTATGATGGCATTGTTCAAGTTCCTGTAAATGGTTTGTATTGATTAGTAGGGCTGTGGGCATTGTGCCCAGTAGGGACTCAGTATATAAAGTCTTTGGGATAGCTCTCTGTCTATGTCTAGAGTCAGAAATGGGAAATAATCTGAGGTGTTTCTGAAAAAGTCTATCGGGTTTATTCATTAAAGTGAGAATTTGACTGTCAAAGGGATTTTGCTTCATTTGGGTCGCTACAATAACTATTCCTTATTCACTACACGACGGATTCCCATAGCAAGGTAGCGAAGACCGCCAGCTGTGGTTTCTTGTGTGGTGCAGCGTAACTGGACAGCAGAAGCCATGCCATCATCCCCCTATTTCTCCCCTCTAATCCAGCAAAGTAAACATGGGGAGATTGACATCGTATGCCTTGAAGAATTTGCTACTTCAGCAGACTCTGACAGTTGATAAATAGGTGAGTTACCTGTGTAAACGCGTCATAAGCAGCCAATTTGTTCTGAATACAACACATCACAGATTTTGCTGGATACCCAAATATGGGGAAGTGGTGAATGAATGTGAATTCTTACCATAAGTGACCATACTGTATGGACTTTGATGAATAAGCCCCTTGTATATTTGAAATATGCCTATTAATCAATGGGGTGCCAATAGTGAAGTCAATTCTAGACAGAAAATTGTTCCGAGGGGAGTAAAATAAATTCTCTAAATGATTGGCTACATAATTATCATATGTCCCCTGAATGGTTTAGGCCAGGTTCACGCTGGAGTATAGTGCACATCTTTTTTTTTTTTTTTAAAAGCGTGTCACTAAAAGACACTGTCACTTTAACACTGGCGTATTTTCACAATGCATTTTACAAAAAATAATAGCAGTTACTCATCAAATCCTCTCTTTATCCTGTCATGCAATTTCCTGACATTCTATGCCAAGGGTGTCAAACTCAAATACACAGTGGGCCAAATTTAAAAATGTCTACAATTGATTGTTTTTCCTTCTCGCCAGATACAGTGATGAACCTTTTCATACAGGTCTGTCCTTTACATTAGTGAACAAATATTATGCTTCTCACTTTTTTTGAAAGCTTCTGTTTTCTACCATTCGTTTGGTCATTTTGGGGAGGGGTGACCCAATGTCAATGGTAGCCTGAGGTCGCTAATTAATGTCAACAGAGGTGTGGGTGCTTGTGTTTCCTGTCTGATGCACCAATGCACCAGCAGAGCATTATGGAATTTGTAGTATTATTGGTGCATGCACTATGTACTGGCAGGACAGCTCTAGTAGACATTTGATATTTTCTTGTGGGCTAGATTTGTCCCCTGGGCCAGAGTTTGATATCCCTGCTGTATGTAAACAAAGAAATAGTAGGCATGATTCTTATAATGTATATATGATTACATATACACATTATATCTGGTTAATCAGATAAGCAAGTTAGAACAGTATGAATTCACTGAAAAGAGATGATTAGAATCAAAATGGACAAGGTTGCAAGGAACATGTTAAGGCAGAGGTCCCCAACCGCCGGTCCGCGGACCAGGACCGGGCCGTTGGGGTTTTTCAGCCGGTCCGCGGCGCTGCTGACAGCTAGCTCTGCAGCCCTGCGCCTGGTCAAAGCACGATCTTTGTGGATTGATAATGTTCTCTGCCGTAGCAGTGACAGCTCGCACCTCCCGGCAGAGACCATTATGCAGGATGAGGCAGGGCATTGGGCGGGTCTTTGTGATGCGGCCATCCAGCACAGCATGGACGGGGTGGGGCGGCAGGCTCTCCTCACTGACTCACCCCCGGCAGAACATGTTATGTGGGGCGTTCCGGGGCGGGGCAGCAGACTGGCCTCATTGACGCGGCTCCTGGTACCGTTGTACAGCAGCAGTGCTGTATACACAGAGGTCCCACCAGCATCCCACCCCCATATGACTAAAGCTCTGCACCAACCCCACCACCACCCCACCGGGCCATGGAAAACTGGTCTTGCTTAAAGCCGGTCCCTGGTGCAAAAAAGGTTGGGGACCTCTGTGTTAAGGGACCAGTAACACCATAAGATGTAAAAATCCTAGTAGATTGGCATGATAGTTATTATTACACAGGGCATCTAAAATTTTCTCTTTTAAATTCAATTCTAAATTTTATTGGCTCATGTCTCTCTGTGTTAGGATTCTGGTATTGGAAGGGGTTAATGTTCCCTCTGACCAATCAGATGGCCCCACAGGGTTTTTAACTGGTCCACTCCCCCAAACCTTTGCCACAGTATTTTGGTTAGGTTCTAACAAGGTGCTTCTGGTTCGTTTGTTAATATTCAGTGTGTGTTTAAGCCTTTGTATTCTGGTTAGGTTAATTTCTAGTCTGGGTGTCGGCTAGTTTGTTTAGTTAAACTTTCTGGCATTTTGTCCGGCACCTTTCCCCTGCTCAGTGGGTTAGAATTGAGTGCGTTTGTTCAGTGCTTCCCGCTAGCTGTTTTCGCCTCCCCTTCGGTGTCTTGCTTTGCCGCTCAAGGTTTCTCTGTGGGTGAGCCCTAACTGTTTTGTTATTCTCTTTATTTGTTGTGCTTGATGTTAAAGGGGGAATTTGCCAAGTTATGTTAAAGGGGGAATTTGCCAAGTTATGTTAAAGGGGGAATTTGCCAACTGTTTTGTTGTTTCCTTTCTTTGTTGTGCTTGATGTTAAAGGGGGAATTTGCCAAGTTATGTTAAAGGGGGAATTTCCCAACTGTTTTGTTGTTCCCTTTCTTTGTTGTGCTTGATGTTAAAGGGGGAATTTTCTGCTTGATGTTAAAGGGGGAATTTGCCAAGTGATGTTAAAGGGAAATTGGGCGGGAATCAGGTGAAGAAGCTAATTAAGTCCTGCACATCTTGCTTAGGGGATAGTGAAGTACCCCTGAATTCTCCTGTCCCAACGGAACCCTTACCCTTCAGAACTCAGTCCCCATTTATTTTATTTTAACCCCTGCCCTGTTAAAGGTTATTTTCTGGTTAAAGACATAACTCTCTTTTACCAGTATCCAGCCACTGGGGTCCAGACCTCTAATCTCTTATAGTTAGTCTGACACTCTGGTTGCAGCCATCTTTTTTGTTTGAAGTAATCAATCCCCTGCCTATTCCCATTGTTTTCTATGGAACTTTAGATATTCATAATTGCTCCATATAGTCTAGTTTATAAAAGATCACTGCATTTCACTTAAAAGGGAGAGAGGACACAAAGTAATAAATCAAGAATTATACTTAAAAGACTTTAGAGTTACCACATATGGATCACTGTCGTGCCAGTGGTGTTAATATTTTAATCTCACCTTTACCCACCCTATCCGTTCAGTCCTTAACTGAATTGGAGTGCATTTAATTCTGTAAACAAAGTTTTAACAGCTGAGGTCTGTGGTTCAAGTCATAGCTTGAATTAGCAGTGAAAAACTTGTGTAACCAGCTTTATCTCAGTCTGTAGCCTATGGCTGAGGATAAATGACTGGATGGTGTACCTTAGTTCCAAACAAAGCAATAAGAAACAGTGTCCCTATAAAGAGCTCTAGCTAGAGAATTTCTGCTTTTTTGAGTCCATCTTCACATGTGCCTTTTTAAGAGTAGTGAAGGAGTTATCTCCATCTGGAACACCAAGGTGGGATGGAAAGATCATCTCATAGGTGATATATGAACTGATTATTTTACATACAATGCTTCAAATGTTACTTATGCTTTATAAAACATTATATTGGGTGCAGAACTGGGTCCGACAATGCAAAGGTTCACAGAAGAATACTCTGGTTCTCTGCTGGGTCAGTGAAAGCCTGTTAAGCAATATAAAGGTACCTGCCTTCAGAGAGACTATTTCCATGAAAAATATTGACCAAGATAAGCTCTTAAATACTTTCTGTTTATGAAATTACCAATGGGCTGGAACATTGTATAAAATGCTTTCATACAAGGCATCATTAATAAACAAATGCACTCATCTCCTTCATCTGTTTTGCCACAAATTAATAAAGAGTGAATTTCTATGGAAAAAATAATACTTTTTACATCAATTCAACCTAAGGGCCTTATTGACTAAAGGGTGAATTCACCTGGCTACAATTTGAGCCACATCTCCAAAATAGTCACAAATTTACTTCTCATTATTGACTAAGCAGCAAATAGACTTGTTGAACAAACACAGTGGCGATCGCTGTCAGATGTGTTGTGTGGCATAGTCAGATGGATGATGCAAAAGTGCTCTGTAAGATCAGTTATTGTAGGCACCTGAATTTGTCACATATTTGCCACATCACAGAGTTTAATCAATATGCGAACATGGGGAAGTGGTGAATAGATGCAAATTCAAAGCTTTACGTGACTATTCAGCCTTTAGTTAATAAGGCCCTAAGTGTAGCAAAGTTGGCTGTGCATATTCACTATTAAGTGTATTGTCATTGCAATGGAGCAAATTGAATTTAATTGTTGCATAGTACATTCAAGTGGCAAGTAGCGGGGGTGAATTGCCTAAAAGTTTTCATGCATTAAATGTTTTATACCAAAATGATGTCATCTTCACATTGGTCTGTTTAAAGGAGACAATGGCACCATAACTAAATATTTCTACATTCAGGACAACATACTGGCAATATGCAAGAATATTCAGTGACTGCATTTTGTCACTTTCTGGCTGCCAGTATTTGTTCTAGCTCATGTTGGCATTAGGTTGCCACATTTTCTATGCCTTTTGAGTGAAATGATAACAGAATATTAACAGGAACCATGCTGTAAGCCCCCACAACAGAATATCAACAGGAACCATGCTGTAAGCCCCCACAACAGAATATCAACAGGAACCATGCTGTAAGCCCCCACAACAGAATATTAACAGGAACCATGCTGTAAGTCCCCCTGCCCCCATTTCATTTGACATCATTAAATTTGTAAATTCACACCAATAGGCCTTGGTGAATTCTCCATAACAGCAAACTTGGTCTCAAACTGTGATATTACTTTGCTTCTTAAACCAACACTCTAAACAAGGTAAGGAAATAATATGTAGGCGCTCTGGCTTTAGTGACCAGAACATGTAGTGTATGCGTATTACCCAATAAAGGGGCTTGCTTTACAGCTGCTAGAGTTCCCCTCCTTAATTTGCTTACCTTGTATGTCTTGACAAATTGTCACTTAGGCACATGGTGAATATTGGGATTTGTCACATTCATAGCAAATAGACTAGACTGGTGAATAAAAAATGGTCAGCATAATGTTGCAAACTGAGACATTTCTCAAAAATGCAGGAAATATTTGCTGAATATTCAGAGTTGGATAAGCAGTAAATTCAAGCATCCAAGGGACCTTTCCACTTTGACAAATTGTGCCCAATTGTGGTGTGCAGTAGATGAATATTGCTGATTTAACAATGAGAGTTTTATGGGCTTTTGGGGGCATGTCAAAACCATACAATGAGGTCTGAACTTGAGAAAGGATCAAACTCCCCTTACTCTTTGTTATTTAATTAAAAGCTAGCTTTACAGTAGTTGTCAGTTTTGATCTGATTTTCTAGTGAATCTTTTGCCTTGACCTCTAATCCAACATGTAATATTCAGTAATAACAATTCTGTATAAGGCCAACTGTCAATATGCCCCACAGGTTCCAGAAATGCCAAGGAAGAATCAGACAGTATTCAAAAACTTGGCTTTGCTTTTCAAGCTATATTAACATACTTCTTCATCCAACATTACATATAAGGGATTATATTTGAAGAATGAGGGTTATTTGAGACCTGTGTGTGTAATCATCCCCTTTAATGCCACATCTGTTGTAAGCCCATTGAGTTACAGTCATGTGACCTGTTACTGATCCTGCAAGCCTTGCTGTTTATATTTCTGAGAATATATTCCATATACATAAACTATATGTAGGAATCCAAGGGGGTAATTCAGCAAAGAGCAAACTTACCCTCCGATCCTTCGCATTAGCTCGCATTACGCCTTTGCTGATGTCCTGTACGCGGACATCAGCAAACGCTTTAAAGGGATTCCAGTCTCGCGAGGAGACTAGAGTGGTCTCGCCAAGACTGGAATCTCTTTAAAGCATTCGCGAATGTCTGTGTGCAGGACATCAGGGAATGCGTAACAGTCAATGCAAGCTGATGTGAAAGATCGGAGGGTAAGTTCGCTCTTTGCTGAATTTCCCCCCGAAAAGTGTCGCATTTTCATAGCTGTAACAAGATTTGGCACACCTTTGTTTAACTGAATTGACTCCGTACTGTACTAATGCTGTGCTGTATTATTTGAAGTAGGTGGGGCAAAAAAGTATAATGCAAACGACAATTTATTGAACCTTTATGGAATTCAACGTTATGCCAACTGCATTGTTACCAAGAAGTGTATTTACATTAATAATGCCACTGCCAAATGCATTGCCAGAAGCTGTTTACTTTCTACCTGTTTGTGCCAAGTAAAGTGCCCCATTGCCAAAAAATGTTATCATATTGACTATGCCAATTCTGTTATTGCAAAGAACTATATTGCTTTCTGAATATCTCTGCCAATTATATATATAAAAAAAAGTGCTACTGTCTTCCTGCTTGAATCAAACAGATTATTGCCACCGTTTCATTGCCTGCACATTGCATATTACTGCCAAAACCTGTACTGGCATCTCAGTGCCAGCCTGTTCCAAGTACCCATTGCCATAAATTCTTCTTAATTAGATGTGATTTTCAGAAATTGTGCTCACTACTAACATAACAAGGGCATTCTTTACAGTCTCATTGCATTGATTAACAGCTTTGCCAGAATGAAGGAACTTACTTATTGGACAGCATGTTAGTAATTTTCATTGGACCTGTTACTACACTGCCTTAAACATAAAGTCCTGGGAGTAAAGCCAAATGGTCTGCTGCTTGCTATATTTGTGTTTAATTTCTGCACATTTAAGGCATATTTATCAACAGTGGTGGGCCTAATAAGGTCTGCGGCACCCCCCACACACACACACACACACACACACCTCCCATGCCCCCTTCTAGACTGAAAAAAAATAAAAGATACTTACTGGCACAGCTGCAGTTGTAACCCCTGTAATTAATTTATGACTGTTTATCAAATGATGATAATACTATTGTTGTCACCTAACATTATCATTGCCTCTGCAATTCCTACCATTCTTTTCATTTCCCAACATCCTACCTGTTATCTCTTAGATGAAAGCACTCTCCAGCAAATATAGTAACAAAATCAGAATTAAAGCACGGGGCAGTGGAAACGACAAAAATAATAAATAATGTGGCCATAAAATTGATATCAGTAATGCAAATTGCCAAGAATGGTAGATTACTATACTAACTATATGATAAATATGCCCGTGTTGTATAGCTCCATGACTGATGCCTCATTTCCTTTACTCAGTGAATGTTGGTCTTTATTTTAGGGACAGGGAAGCTGTTGATGATAACAAAATTGGGCAGCAATAGAGAAGCCATTCAGATTCAGGAAAGGGGTAGCTCAAAGGAAAGCACTCAGGAAAAGACAATGATAAGCCCTGGCTGGTTGTCCTGTATAGTTTGTTTCAGGAACTGTTTGAAATCAGATTCATCCAAATAGCACAGGGATGCTCCCAGTAAGTATGGAAGTCTGCTTAGGTGCCAGGAAGGTTATTTGAGGATAGAGTAGAATTATCAGGTAGAAGGATCTTTCTTTCACTTAATTTATATTAAAATGTATTTTGATCAGGAGTTCTTCCTAGCAGATGTCATCTTCCCATCCATCATCAATTCTGTCATAATCTTGGGCACAGTTACTCTGGATCAACAATCTATTCTATCTGGAAACCAGACAAGTCTGACATTTTCCTGTTTCCAAATACATTTCATACACACACACACACACACACAATACATCCCTAGATTCTGGCTCTGTGTATTATAAACTAAATATTATTCAGAAAACTATTATCAAAGAATAAAGGTAAATGTTTCGATGAGACATAAACAGTTTAATGCTAGTATTGCAGAGACTATAATATGCTTTACAGCAAAAAAAGGAATGTTGGCCCCTAATTATTATAGTATTCTTTAAAAGAGCCCACTTAGCAGCATCAGTTAATATTTATAATTTATTGTGACAAGAAAACTAAAAAAAAAAAAAAACCCTTCAAATATTTCTTACCTACAGCTTTATATCTTATTGTTTACAGAGTTTACAAAGAAATGTTTTCTGAATTTTCTATGTCACTATAACTTGTAGTATTAAGCAATGGTTTAACTAGAGTGGTCCACAGGAACAATTAGGGATTGGGCCCCCTTGCCTTCTTACACAAACACCCATTTCTGGCAATTATCACTATATTCTCAATTTCACATTCTATATTTAGTGCAGTTTTTGTTGGTCCTTTATTTAAAGTACAAATCTTTGTGCCCACCGGAGCACCCTACCTGGATCCTGGTGCATCTGCTACTTTTGCACCCACTGTAGATACTCCACTGGTAAATAGTCATGTTGAGTATTTATAGTTCGCTGACCATATTTGATGATTTTAGAAATCACAGATCTACCCCACCACCCCACCTGACAAATGGGGCAGCCTTTTTTGTTTTTACACCTAGCAACACCTGGCAGAAACTAGTGAGAACCCAGGTACAAACCATCATCTGAAGAAGTCTTGGCAAAAGTCATCTTACCTCTTCCCTGGCCCGGCTCTGTCTATTATAGTGCTTAACGCTACAGCGATCTTCTCCCCAGTGCTGCCTTTATCTTCCTGTGTAGATCGGCACACAGAAAGTTAAAGGCAGCATTGGGGAGACTATTGCTACACTGAATGACTAAAGTAAAGTTTGAAACTTTGTTCCCTACTTTTACCCTACTCCTTTTTAATAAAAGTTGAATTTTGACCCACTATTACCACTTAAACAATGTGATGGGTATTGATAGCTGAGCACCTAGCTGTAGATTCAACCATAAGAGGTAATGCAATGAATTATATAAACATTCAGGATTATATACTTTTGCAGTATATAGACATCCTCATTGTAGATGGGGCAATGCAAGTATGGTACCAAGTGCTCAGGGAAACATGCACAGCAAAAAAACTCATATACAAGTAAATATGCAACAATATAAATTGCTGTATAAACATTCTGAATATATCTACACACCAGTGATTCTGTCTTGGGCCTAGATGTATACAGATAGTGTTGTCTGCATACTATACATAGCAGTTATGGCTCCTCAGGGGGGCTGATTTCCTGTTTCATAGGTGGAAGTACATTGGCTTATAAGGAGCATTAGCAAAGTATGTTTAGACTAAACTACTTACTATGAATATGAGAAGGTCACTAGTAACAGAGAACAATGAAATAAACATGCACTATAAAAAAACATGAATAAAACACTGCTGAAGGCATGACAGATACAGTTAGGGTTATGATGTTGAAGGGAGTTGATTGCATTGGCTGTGGGTGGGATGGGAGGCACAAAAGCTAATCTTGCATTGCACCCGCTGATGGCTATGTACGCCAGAGAAACAACTTCATTGATAGATAGGGGAGCACTTTACCTTCAGTTACACTTAAATGCAGTGCATGCAAGAGGAAGTACAAATGAATATAATCACAGGCACCACTATTTGCATCTCTTTCTTATCTTATAAAGTACAAATTACATTTATAAGCACAAAAATAAAGCTTTCTAGGGAGATTTTAAGAGCAAAATGGCAATGCAGGACTTGGAAACAGAACATCTATTTACTGTATCTGGAGTAACTGCAGAGCACTTAACATAAATTCAGCCAAGGCCAGACATATTTTGTTACTGTGCCCTTTCAAGCTTATGCATATTGAGAACATTATAGTCTTTTGTAGCCGGAGCACAGAAACCTGCTTAGAACATATTCTGATTACATCTAATCCCTTTATACATACACTGATATTCTAGGAAATACAGCACATAATTGGAGACTTAGACCTAACTCAAATTGTTTGATTTTATCCTCTTTGAAGAATTCTCTTTTTTATGAAATGAGTTTATAAATGTTTCCATGGCTGAATAAATATCACAAAAAAATATTTTATGCTTAGCTTTTGGTTAAAGCTAGTAACATTGAAGCTCATCTTGGCCTTTTGTGGAGATTTACATTTAAAGTCACAGTTTTGTTCACTCATGAAAAAAGCCACAATCACCATTTTGGTTCAGTCACTGGTATTATTGGAGAATAGTTGCATAAATTACAATTTTCTTTTACATTCATTTCAATGTCAGTGTTATACCCATGTTTTTATTTGCATGTATATTCATTGTCTGCTGTTCCATAGTAAAGCATGGTAAAGTCTCCTTCTAGCGGACTTCCTATTCCCATAGGAAGCAGCCTAATCCTCAGATTTAGCACTTTGCTATAGCTGCTTGTGAGCCACTGTACTTTTCCCATGTACCCTAGGGAGTCAGCCCCATGAGGAGCCATATTGGTTATGTGTGGTGAAGAGATGACAGCCTTTTTACTCCATCCACATCCATCTGAGCCCAAGGCAGCATCACTGGTATGTAAATAGGTCATTAAAAACAATCCAGCTATGCATATTCCCATATGGTTATATATTTATGTATTTTAGCACTGTTATAACATATACGTTAGCATTGTTCCATGCTTGTACCACCCGAGTACCTGTCCCATCTGCAGTTAGAATGTGTGTATATATATATATATATATATATATATATATACACATATATATACATATATACACACACACACTGCACCTGTATATAGCCCTGCATGTTTATACATCTTATCTCCTATTGTGACACACGCATGTATATATTTCTGTAGTTGCACCCCTGTTTGATAGTTTGATACCCCTGGAGTAGAGCAGCGGTTCTCAACCTTTTAGAACCACGACCCCCGCTGACGTCACCGCGCGTGATGATGTTTCGGCCGAATGTCACCCCGCAGGAACCCTTATAAGAAGGGTTCCTGCGGGTGCTTCCGGGTGTCTGCATGATTCTCGACCCCTGTGGGATGGCCTACCGGGGTCGCGACCCACAGGTTGAGAACCGCTGGAGTAGAGCAACCTAAAGTGATTCACTTTGACAGTCGAATTCTCACTTTGATGAATAAGTCCTTAGGTCATGCTGTCAAGCTTGTTTATTGTGAATTATGTGAAAATTAAACTGTCCAGAAACAGGATCATTCTCTATATATCTCTGCAGAGGCTCGCCAGCGTTAAACAAACTCAAAGAGAGAGAAAAACAGGGGATAAACGTAGGTATCAGAGATTATTAAAATCAAATGCAAAATCTTACAGTGACAATGGTAAAATCAGCAATATAAAGCCGGGGTCAGCAACCTTTTTGGCTGAGAGAGCCATATAGTGCGGCTCTGCTCAGCCTTTTCGAATCCGGAGCCTGTGACGTCACATAGGTGACGTCAGCGGCTCTGGACTGATTGGTTAGCAACCCGGAAGCGCTGAGAGAGCTTTGTCTCTACAGCGCTTGCCAGCGATTAGCCGGCAGACTGTAACGAGTAGTGCTTGTTTGTGAGCACCCCTTGTTATAGTCAAAGAGCCAGATGCAGCCATCAAAAGAGCCACATCTGGCTCGAGAGCCATAGGTTGCCGACCCCTGATATAAAGTAATGCAGTGTTAGGCTAGGTAAAAAAAAATCTACGATGTTTCCAGACTGCCTAAATTCACTTTTATAGTAATGTTACAGAGATTGCTGCAATTGTGAGTACACCAGATACCAAATGATGGTGAGTATTTGCACTTGGGATATAATGTGAAGATAGGAGAGGCCGATTGTAGTAGAACCATTAGCATAATATCATAATACTTCTTAGAGGCTGCACTGTTTCCTGAAAAGGTCTCTGGAGACCAGTTACATTAAGTGCTGGTATTCCAAACTATGATGAGGATGTGCACCTTCACTTCTAAAGCATTGGCTCTGGTGCAACTGCAGTGCCCTTTATAAAATTGCTAAATCTGCACTGTCTCTTAGCAGTTTCCTTTGTGGCAAAGGCTGTCTTTATTTAGGATTCTGAGTAAAGTCCTTCCAATAGTTTATATTCTCTTTGGCTGAGCTTACATATGGAGCAGGGCTAATGAAACCTCAGCAGGTGGAACTAAAGAGCAGCCAAAAGCGCCAATGGACAGGAGATAAAGAGGAAACTGGGTGATATACCTTGAACACTTGTTATTAGTAATAACTTCTCTACTTGTTATTAATAATGCACCCTAATTGGTGTAGTAGGGTGTACTGATCATTACTTCCAATTCATATATCTAGTCAGACAGATAATTAAACAGTTCAAGAAGAGATAAGAATTTAATCCCCATTAGGTTTTGTACAGATTATGAAGCAAAATACACTTACAAAATCACAGTTTATTTGATTGCATTAATCTTCTAAATTCACTTTAGCTGAAACAGATGCATGTTAATCATGTCTTAAGTAATTCCCAGCCTAAGAGAAGAGGCATTTAATAAATGTGCACCTGTTGCTATCTGACTTCTTGGAAATGTTAATTTAAATATTTTATCCTGCACATAATATGCATCATCATTTCTACCATACACTGACCTTGTGTCACCTCCACCATAATGCCTGATGTAAGAAGTGTCCTATTAAAGGGCCTCAGAATCTTTTAACCAATTTTAAAAGGACTCAGGTTTCTATTGACAAATGACTCAATTCCACAGTATTAGATAGTATTGTATTACTCAACGATTTTCCCCCAAAATGATTAGGGGGACCAAAGATGACAAACAGCATGAAATAAATCCAGAGCCTTAACATGTTTGCGGGGTTGATTGTAGAGCTCTGGTGTGGCATAAGGTGACTATTCATTCAAAAGTGACAACATGAACTATGGATAAGGTGACAGAAATAGATGGAATATTCATTTATATGCAGTTAGTGGGATGTGGTGAACTTCCCCAATTATCTAGATCGTGACTCCATTAACCTCTACTGGACACTATTACCTTTTATCACTGCCCCAATTAGATAGACTGTGACTAAACAGTGAATGAACTGTAACATTTTTTTTGTAAACACACATAGAAGAACTAGTAGAGGAGGAGGTGGTGGTGCTGAACCCAGCCCGACCAGAACTATCCTGCCCAGACCAAGCCCGGCCAGGACCATCCTGCCCAGAACCAGCTTGTCTGGGCCCAGCCCGGTCATAAACAGCCAGCATGGACACTGGCATCCCTGAGCTATGGAGTCCAGTAGCCAGTCCTGAGCTATGGAGCTCAGAGACCAGCAGACCTCATCCCTTCACAAGAATGGAGGATGAGCTTGCCCTAGCCTGCCCACAGTGTTGAAGAGGCAGCTGAATTCCCCCCCCAATAAGGGACTGAAGAGGGAAGCAGACACGCTGAGGGGAGGTTAGCTCTGAGGCTACTACTGATTTTCAGCATTGGTTAACCTCCTTGGAGCAACGTTTGTCCAGGGTGGAGGACATTTTATTTAATGTATTTTTTTAAAAATGTTCTGGATAAATAAAACCCAATTTCATTTCAAACTTAGTGCAAACATTTTGAATAATTTAGTTCAAAGTGGACTCTTAATATGAACTCTCTATATTCTAATTCTTAAGAAAATGAATTAATGAGAAGCGTATCATTTTCAGCCATTAATTTATGGACATTTACTGGTCAGTTTACCAAAGGTTGCCAGGGTCAAGCTACTACTTTGCCCAAATAGCAGGTTTGCAAAACAGAGGTTTAAGGACACGGCTTGTTAGGTTTGCTACCACCACAACAAAACCAGGGCCTGGACAATTGGCAATAACAATTCATGTGTCACACACACACACAAAACACAGCAACACTCCCACATTGCTAAAGTACTATTTTATTGAGTAACAAATGTGGTCAAACTAGTCTGGTTAATGACTCTAGAAACATTTCCTACCTATGTTCCTGAGACAGAACTTCAGTGTGCACAGTAAGTTCAGTCACTTCAAAACAGATTCATGAGACCTTAAGGTGGGAGAAAAGTATACAAGAAGATCAGTCTTCAACAGTAATCAGAATTTGCCAACAAGAAGCTATGGAGGGACTAATTAATGATAAGTGAGTCCACATAATTGGTTTCCAAGTGTGAAATAATTGCACATAGATGTAGAAGAGCGTTGGTTATTAGTGCAGCAAAGTTTACACAAGAAAGTGCAAACATTATTAAAAGTGTAAATGAAACTTGCATGTTACCTAAATTTTATTATTAAAAATGTTGTATACAACAATTCAATAATGTCACTGGCTTTTTCCAAACCAATGAACATAAAAAATGTCAGTAATCATTGAAAAGTGGAGCAACATATAAATTTGGGGTTTTATTCATTAATTAAAGCATTAAAGTATGCTAGGTCCATAAATGCAATTACCATTTAACATTACTTTGACCTTGTTAATTAGCAGATGCAGCTAAGCAAGATGATTGCCTAGCTAGGTATAAGGCACCATAACGCAAATAAACTTAAGTACAAGTCTGAGGCAAGGACCCCTTGTTAAAGGCCACACTTATTATTTATCTTTTAAACCTCATGAGCCAACAGAACATGTCAAAGATGAAAGGACAATCACTCTAACAATGACAACTTATTAAATTGGTTTGAAATAGGCCAGTGGAACACCCACAGTTCCCTCAAACTTGATTGCTAAACTAAACCCACTTTGTGAAAACAGTTATTGATAATTAGTGAAGTAAGTTTTAACTTAAGTTACAAACACCACTTTAAATAAAACCAAGAATGTAGAACCCTCTACATACTAAATATGTTCAAATACAAAATTATGATGTACTTTCCAAATTAGCTTCAGCTATTATGCTACTCACCTGATGTAAAATTGGTTGAAGAGAGAAACCAAAGTGTACAACTCAACATCTGTTTATATCTTGGGAAAGATGGAAGGGGCTGATCAGTGTGAGGTTCCACCTTCATTTAATTACAATCAGGTGTGTATTTTCTGTCCAAACCAATTTGCCAGTTTATACACACTGAAAATAGTGAGACCAATGGAATAAGGCATCCAGATAGTGGATGCCTTCAACATCACACCCTGCTCTTGGTTAGACAGACAAATTTTGGTGCCAAAAACAATACTATTTAAAGCCAAACACAAGGATGGATTAAGTGGCAGCTCAGAGGGAAATCTTCACTATTCCTTACATAAATCAATCCAGGTAGGAAACCCACTGGTTCAATTTCATGCAGATGCTTTCTCCATTAGTGGTGCCAGTGTTGGGCCACTACCAACTACCCAGCATGTTTGTATTGGGTCTGGCAACCCTAGCTTCAGCCATGTGGAAAATGTGGCTTTAGTGCACCATGTGGAGCCGCATTGCCCTGTTCTGTTGGGGAGCAAGCTAGCCGCACATTTGGCCACAAACAATTGATCTGGCAGACCATTTGTGACCAGGCAATGGAGTTGGTGAATGTGGTCAGTTGCAAGAAAAGGCTGATTGACATCAAGCGATAAGATAATTAGTGAATAGGTGATAGACTAACTTCAGCTAATAAATAAGAATTGAAACCTGGACTATTGGAGACTTTGTTCCCCTTGCTGATAAAGCCAAGCCAGTGCAAGGAAAGAGTAAACTTTCAATGCAAGGCAAAGCTTCACACACCAGATAGAATCATTTATTAAGCAGGCCACACATGTATTGTACGTATATGTTTGCCTCTTTCCTGCAAAGCAACCAATGACAAGGCTAACATTTTGTATGCATTGTCTTTATTGAATTAACAAATACCTTTTATTTTGTAGCTGGCTGAAGGAGAAAAAGAGGAAGGAAGTCCAGCACAGCAGGCAATCTGATGGTGGCCCACCCTTGAACATCATATATTCCAAATTTGAGTAGGAACTGAACCCACTGCTGGAACCAGATGTCGTTGAAGGTTCGCCAGGAAAACACTATGACAGTGATGGCAGAGGTAAGAAAAGAGACAGTCAGCAAAATGATCTTGGCATGCACATAGCTAAACTTTTATTTTCAAACATTTATTCACCTTAACTTATGTGTCTCCCAACCCACCCAGGAAAGTGAGGAGGCTACAACCTGTGTCCCGCCCTTAATTATTTGGTCAGGATTGGCTACAATCTTGCACTTTTTTTTTAAATAGCTGTTTTCAATCACAGTCCTGCCCTTTAATTATGTGGCTACAATTGCAGTCCCACCTTTTACTTGCTTAGGTAAATGCCAATCTACAATCGCAGTCCTGCCGTTTACTAGATTCATGAAATGCTAGGCTACAATTGCAGTCATGACCATAATTATGTGGTCAGAATTGGCTATAATTACAGTCCCGTCCTTCGTTGGGACTTCATCATGTTTTTCAAGGCAACATTTAGATTGCGGTCTTGCTCTTTAATTGTATTTTTCAAGGAAACATTTTAATCTCAGTCACAAACATGTAAATACATTTATACAGTATATATCCAATATTGGGCGAAACTTATTAAAGTCATATTTTTTACCGATCGATCGAATTTTTGAAATTTTCAAATTTTGATCAGAATTTCAAAATCTCGATCAATCGATCAAAATTTTGATCGATCACTTCGCCTTTAATAAATTTCACCCAAAAATGATTTTGTGGTCCTGAATTCACATTGTTTGTGGACTAAATAAGCTCTGATGACATATTTTGGGAAAAAAAACAGTAATATTTGTGTTTAATTACCCTTTGTAATCTTGTAATAGTGGAAATTAGCAGAATGAAGATGGCGCAAATCACATGTAATCGCCAATATGTCACAAAATCAAGTTCACTTACAACCCTGCTCAAACCCCCTAATTCACCACAATTTTGTGGCAAAGTAAAACAAATGAATTAGGCAGAGTTCACTCTTGATTTGCCACTTCACGGCATGTTTAATTTCAGAATCAAGTTGCATTTGCATGTGAAAATATGTGATGAGGTCTGTAACTTTGTGGCTGTTGCTAGTGATTGAATTGGTTGTGAATTTGTCACTTCGCGCATGTTTATGCCGCATGTTCAATAAATGAGCATTTGCAAGGGGCAATTAGATGCAAATCTACAGCTCTACACGTCAATTTGGTCTTTAGTCAATCAGCCCCAGAAAATGAAAAATATAGTTCCAGGGTTTGTGATCTTTATTTCTGCTTGTACAACACTAACTGAGCTAATTCATTTATTTGTACATATATTAGTCTAGGTCAGAGTGGTTTTAAAATGTGTTTAAGGAAATGAATGGTAATCAGGGGGGTTTGTTTTATCCAACTAGCTTGTCTCTTACAACTGATCAATTTTTATCTTTCTTAATTTTCTTTATTTAAGCATGGGAGTGTGATATTTTGGTTTGCAGCAGCAATTATGAATCATTCATCATGGAGAAATGTTATGTCAAATGTGCTGCCAAATCTGGACAATCCTTCTTTTTGTTCATATACTGTAAGGCAGGCTTCTGGAAAAAGAGAAATACTGGGTGTGAAATTCTAAGCATCAGCAAAAAGAAACTGGTACAAGGGGTGATTTTCCTGTAAATACAGACATTCTCAACTAAGGCTGGTCACACAAATTAAAACAGACCATTTCTGAATGTGAAAAGAAAGAAATATACTGGGATTTCTAAACACATTTGGACCTTATTGAATAAAGTCCGAATAGTCGTGTAAAGCTATGATTTTACGCCTATTCTCCACTTCCCCATGTTTGCTTACTGACTAAACTCTGTGAAGTGGTGAATACACAACCAATCTGGGCATCTATGATATGATGTAAACTTATGAAACTCTTTGCATCACTTTGCGCGTACATGTTAAAGGTGCTTCTACTATTGACTAAGATGCGAAGTGTGTTGAAGGTGCGAATGGGCTAAGTGAACTGCTCCGAATTCACCTGTTTCACTTTGCCATTTCAAAGTAGAGAATTGGGGGGGTTGATGGCAGGGCTCTAGTGTTTCCTAAGGTGACATTCAAAAGTGATAGTGGCAACTGCGATTAAGTGACAACATGTACCAACATCTTTCTCACTACAGAAATGTACAGAATACAGTTAGTGGGATATGGTGAGGATGACGTCACTGCCCTTCACTTGTTGAATTCGCCTCACTCCACATGACTTCTCATCCCACTTCTATCTGACTAACTACGCATCTGACAGTGTTCGCCGCTGTCCGCCTGTTCTCCAAGTGTATTCACAGATTAGTCAATGCTGAGAAGTGAATCTGATACATGTTTGGTGATGTGACTCAAATTGTAGTGAAGTGAATTCTACAGATGAATTCACACTTTAGTCATTGAGGCTCTTGGTCTTGACCAATACTAGATGCAATATGATTGTATTATTCCAGAGTTTTAGGGGGTAATTCACGATCCTCCAAAGTGAGGTGTGGAGTGTTCGCCTCACTTCGGAATGACTGAGATGCGCTCGCTGATGTCCTGCACGCGGGCATCAGCGAGCACATTAAATGGATTCCAGTCTCGGCGAGGCAACTCTTATGCTCTCTAGTACATTTGTGGGAAAGTCTAGAACACTCCGCACCTCACTTCGGAGGATCGTGAATTACCCCCTTAGTCTCTGATTTAGTTAATGTTGGCAGATCTTTTAATCTCAGGATTTAATATCAAATGTTTAGTGTGGCAGTGTTTTTGACAGTTGGATTCCAGTGTTAAAGATCTATGCAGGTGTCTAACTTAAGTGATAATAAATGAAAATAATGATGTATAATATATGCTCACTGAGTGTCAAATATAATAAACCCTTGAGGGACAGCGATCTGTTTGTGGAGTCAGTGCTATGATATATGATATGGTAAAACAGAAATCATTTTGCAGGTCAATGCTTTAACAAAAAATTAACAAATGAAGGGTCTGACTTACAGTAAGGGATGTTTCTGTTAAAATATGTTAAATCACAGCAGCTTCCATATACAGTATGGCATTAAGAACAGCCATTATTAAAGGGATATGATTATTACCTGAATTTTCTCTGTTTACGCTAACATTAGCAACACAATATACTGCTATTGCATTAGGGGTGTCACCTACAAATAATGATGTTTTCTTAGAATCGTATTTTGTTTGCTTTTATTAAATTTTCATGTCTCTACTTTTTTGCTACAAAGTAGTACATACTTTGCATATCGTCAATTTACAATTAGTGTACAAATCTTTTTTCACATTTGTGCTTTCCTTGAAACAAAATGTGTAAGTGAAATATTATAATTCACTAAATGAATCCCCTACTAGATTTCCTTCAGTGAGTGATGTTGTAGGTGAGGAAATAAGTTAAAGGAGGATCTAAATAGATGAAGACTATTGAGACATAGAATTCAACATTGAGTGAAGTGAGCTCTGAATCCTTCGGCTCACTTCGCACATGGTGTTATGCGCTCGCTGATGTCCTGCACGCGGACATCAGTGAGTGCTTTAAAGGGATTTAAAGACTCTTTTGGTCTCGCCGAAACTGGAATACCTTTAAAGTGCCTGCTGATGTCTACGTGCAGAACATCAGCGAGTGCATAACACCATGTGCGAAGTAAGCCGAAGGATTTGGACCTCACTTCGCTCAATGGTGAATTCCCCCCATGGAATGTGTGTGTAGGAGAAGAGGAAGCAGATTTGAGCACACTTGAACTGAGCGTGATAGAAATACAAGTGTGTTGGAATAAGTGCTTGAGACTTCATATATCCCATGTGTGTTTGGAATGGCCCAGTGCCCAAATGATCTCCAACCAATGAAAGGCCAGTGGCTGAAACATGTGAAATGAAAATGGCTGGCATACATTTTATGCTCATGTCTCAAGAGATCAATGCTATTTTGAAAGTATGATGGAGTGAAATAAAATATGAAAAATATGAAAAACACTTCTGTATATTCCCCATGTGATATTACAGACAATCTAAGGCTGGTTAAATCAGGCTCCCATTAATCTAGTATGTTCTTAGGCGAAGGGGTGGAAATAAAATATTACATGTGTGAAAGACATTTCTAATGTTCTGAACATTACCTATTCAATATCATGGGGGATATTTATAAAAATCATAAAGTTATCTCCTGGTATATCTACAGTATATTGATAATTAGGTCGCAAAATATCAATATCACAGATATCAATATTTAATAAGCACCTTCTGACCTTTTTTATTGCTGAAAATTGTGGCAAAAACCCATTATTCCCTATGAAGATGGTTTAGAACATTTTCTCTAAGCCCCTGTGGGAAAGTTAGGCGATATCCATATTGTAATACATATCGATGGAAAAGGAGCTCCATTGAAAGCAATGTAAAGTGTAGCGGGATTACAGCATCAATATTAATCAACATCAATCTTTTATCATATTAATACATTTCATTCGGCATTACATAAATTGAAGGAAATTGAAAATGCTGCGGAAAGAAATCAAAGGTGAGAAAGATAAAATTTTCCCCCTTTATAGTCTAAATCTACAGTGTACTTCCACATCAGGTCCATAAACATTCCCTAAAAATCTGTGGAAGCTTTTCAGAATGATGAGAGATATGGTAAACCCTGTAGTGAAGCCTTAGCATATTACAGGGGAATGAACACTGAAAATATGATGGTTGGAAAATTTCTCTCCTTCTCCACTATGGACACTATTGTCTAGAAATGAATATGCAGAATATACACAAGAAACTTCTCTGTAAATAACCATTTTTTTTTAGCATTGCTTGCAAAAAAAAAAATTAATATATTTGCAAAAAAAAAAAGATTGAAACAACTGAAAAGCTGTTATAATAGCAAGGGTTCCCCAGAGGCTGGACAACCACTTTAGAGAGATATTAGGTGTCCTCAATTAATCTGACTATAGAAAGTGTAAGCCCACTAAAATATTGTTGTTTCAGTTTTCTGCCAATAAACAGATCACCCATACAACACTGAAGTGAACATATGATATTTCTTTTTGCGATTGTAGACAGTAGCTGGAAATTGTCTACATCCTAAGATTTTAAGGGTCATTTAAAGTGCACCTGTCACCTCAAAACTAATACTAATTTATGTTGTACCCGAGTGTTGGGCTAAATAATAGTTGACATTATTCAGCAATGTGCGAAATGACCTCCGGATCCTTAGCATCACTTCGCACATGCTGTATATGCGTTCGCTGATGTCCTGCATGCAGACATCAGCGAATGCTTTAAAGGGATTCCAGTCTCGGCGAGTCAGATCCTTTAAATCACAATCTAACAGGGATCTGATTGGAGGAGCTATAATGTCAATCATCATGTAGCTTCGTCCACCTGGCCCAGGAAAGAAAAGTCAGGCTGACAGGGAAGATGACAGAGAGAAACGCTGTATAAAGGTACATTTTTAAAAAATACATATATATTTACATAAACATTTATTTCATTAGTGCAACCTAAATTAGAATTAGTGTTTTGAGGTGACAAGTGCACTTTAAGGGGGGTAATTCAGAGAGATGCAAAGTCACCTTGCGATGCTTCGATTCACTTCGCAAAAATGGTTACACGCGCACATCAGTCTCCTTGTGACCACTCGAGTCTCCTCGCGAGACTGGAATACCTTTAAAGCGTGCGCTGATGTGTGCGTGTAGGAGAGAAGGCAGTGCATAACCATTTTTGTGAAGTGAATCGAAGCATCGCAAAGTGAGTTCACACCTTGCTGAATTACCCCCTAATAAGTGTGACTTCACCAGACTTGACCACTTTGTATGTTGTTGTGTTCAGCCAGGCGTAAATTTGCTACTCCTTATTCACTAAACAGTGGATTCCCCTGTGAATGGACAGATGCTATTCAGCCAAGCAAACAGTAGCAGACAGCCACTGATATGTAGTGATGCAAAGTAAAGTGATGTCATTTCCCATCTGTTTAAAGGAGAAAATGTCACTATCATTGTCTTTTTGTTAGATTAATTACAATTATTAGAAAGGATTGTTTATAAGGAAGGACACTGTGACCAATTTATCACAATTTAATTACTACTACTGTCCCCGTAATAAAGTACTGCAAGTGTTATTTACATCTCTTTCTATGTGACAGTGGCGAATAGATGCAAATACACACCGGTTCACACTTTTATGATACCCATTTAATGTGCAGGTGTGCCTAGGTATTTATTGTTAAAATGTACATTGTATGCATAGTATTTTAGCCGCCACAATGAAAGTGATATCTTCATTTATTTTTAACGTTATTTTAATGCCTTGAAATGAAATTCTCCCCAGGTAACACAGCATCATATACCGTGTTTCCCCGAAAGTAAGGCCCTGTCTTACATTAATTTTACCCCCAAAAG
>WMED01001778.1:312-26194 GCA_019650415.1 Pipa parva
ATATATATATATATATATATATATATATATATATATAAAACCAATTCATCTATTATTTATTGTGTAAAGTTCAAGTGCAAAAAGCATGACAGATAAATAAGCATGAATGATAAAGTGGTTCCTTATTGTTTACCCTAGAGCAGTGGTGCACAGCCTATGGCCCGCGAAGCATAGCTATCCTGCCCGCATCGGTTCTGCTTGTCTTTGGTGCGGAGCTGAGTATAATCCAGCTATCTACCCACCTCCCGGAAGTCTCCTGCCCCCAGAGCTCTTTGGATATGTGGTGTGGCGCTCAGTATAATGCGGCTATCTACCCACCTCCCGGAAGTCTCCTGCCACTGGAGTTCCTGGGATATGCAACATTATTTAGGTAAAGTCACGTATCCCAGGAGCTACAGTGGCAGGAGACTTCTGAGAAGCAAGCAGATAGCCGCATTATACTGAGCGCCACACCACATATCCAAAGAGCTCTGGGGGCAGGAGAATTCATGGCCAATTCACCACTCTGAAGTCATACAGGTGATTTCGGAACACTACACCTTGTCGAATACATGACTGTGACAGATTCCGCTGCTTGGTCAATAGTCGAAGTACCTGTGCACACACGCATGTATGCAAAGTGATGCGAAATGATCCATAAGATCGTGACTATCATTTGAATTAGATGCGTATTTGACACATTGGAGAGTTTGCTCAATAAGCGAACATGGGGAAGTGACAATCAAATGCAAATTCAGAGCTATACAGGATTATTCATCCTTTAGTCAATAAGGCTCAATATGTTATTGCTATGTCAGCTATTTTATATATTATGTTAAGGTGTTATAAATAAAGTTCACATTTTATGCCCGTAACAATAAACAGCCTTCATTTCACACAGATCTACTGCAACAAATGCAGTATTGAATGTAAAAAAAGCATATAAATTCAGTGGATTTGAATATTATAGTACTGAAATCTATTGACATTACTTCAGAAGATCACTATAAAAGTCCTGACCTTGTGAAATTCTTACATATGGAAGGATGTTTGATATATTCCCAATACCTCAAACATTTTTCCATTCAGCATTATTATACATTATACTTTATAGCAACGTTTTTTTTTTGTTGTTTTTTTTTAAAGCGCAATAAACAAAAGATTTCCATTTCATTACTGAAAACAAACAAGGGGACCAAAATAACCACTCCTAAAGTTTCACAGGAGCTTTCTCAAATGAACTGAATCAAATGGGTCAATTTGAATATGAGGTGGCTTTAAAGAAGTGGGAGCATTGCTAAACTGATGAACAGTAATGATATGACTGCAGTGGTCTTTATAATCTTAAAGATGATCATACCAACATCAAACCAACCCCAGCAAGTATTTATCAGTTTTTCTAAAACAAGTATGACCACTCAACCAAATTCCATTTTTACTCAATTTACATCATAACACATGGTTTATGGATTAAAAAAAAATAAATAAGAAAGCTGATGGATTTTGCAATGAGCACTATATACAGTACAAAACATAACTAACCCATATTCATAATCATAATGCTTTCAAAACCAAATCAATTTCAAGATAAACAAGAAAACTGTAGACCTACATCCCTTCTTAGGGCCTAATTCACCATTGTGCGAAGTGAGCCGCAAAGCCTTCGGCTCACTTTGCACATGGTGTTATTCACCTGCTGATGTCCTGCACTCGCGTCTCCTCACCGGTACTGAAATCCCTTTAATGCGCTCGCTGATGTCTGCGTGCAGGACATCATTGGGCGCATAATACCATTTGCGAAGTGAGCCGAAGGATTCGCAGCTCACTTCACACAATGGTGAATTAGGCCCTTAATATGGACTTTACATTTTTTTTTCCAAAATTGTGGCCTCCCACCTCCTAAATGTCTTAAGCACATTCATAAAAAAATAAGTCAATAGGCACAAATATACAACTATCAAAGAAAGTATCAATACTTTCTCTTTCCCTGTCATTGGATGTTAAAAAGGAATTTGAGCAAGTACAGTGACATTTTCTCCCTTCAGTCTTAAATAAACGTAACGTCCCCATTTTGCTATACTAGCCAGACTAGCCACTTAATAAAAATGAGTGTGTATCCAATGTCATTTACTATGCATTATGTATTTATAATAGCACCAGAAAAGGCTGCTCATTCATTTTCCCATTAATAAAGGAACTCCTAACAGAACTAATCAGAAGTTAACCAGATCTGTGAGATTTCAAAATCACCATAATGACTTATTTGCCAATGGCGAATTGATCTAACCTCCCCTGTAGACTTATTAAGGATAACTTTAAATATGTTGCAACCTTTAACCATTTCTGCATAGTCCATTGCAACTTAGTACTTGTTAAACTTTACTTTTGTCCCAGGTGAGCTCACATATCTACAGATTCAGCTTACCAGTCCCTTTATTGTTATCATTTCAGTTCATTATGGCTGAAATTTGAAAACGTTACAGAAAGATCTTTAATCATTTAAAAATCATTCTTGTTTGGGTAGAATTGACACAATAATTATTGAACTCCCAATTATTGAACTGAATTTAATTAGGAACTTGCCTTTCAAGACACATAATGCACAAAAATGTAACTCATCTACAGTATGTTAAATACATTTGGGGAGTTACTAAAGCAAAAACCCAAACCAAACCTTTACTCTTTCACAAATTAACAGAAAATCTAGGAACACTCCTCCCCCAAATGAGGACTTATTACAAAAACTCTCTTTTTGTCTATTTTATAAATGAAAGGTGAATACACCCTCTAACTAAAAAAGGGTGGGCTTGAGTGCCTCTATCTTTACTATCTTTCACCTACTGAACAGGTCTGGATATTAGAGCTGGAAGGAAACCCCCTATGCCCTACCAAATTCTGTCTGGCCATGAAAGAGACAGGATTCAGGAAAAACTGTTTGGATGCAAATAATGCACTTACCATTATTTTCCTTATAGCAGCTGAAAGTTTATAGCAAAGCTTTCTCTTACTTTATGGGTAAATAATGGTATTCTGGGTAAATATTTGAAAAGATGACCAATTATCCAATTTTCCTGCTTTAGCCAAAAGTATCATTTATCCTCATGGGACCTGTTTAAATAATTTAAAACCTGATACTTTAACTATACTCAGAACTTTCCGATCACCAACTCTGTGCAAAATATATCTTACTAACAATAAAACCACTAAAGATGCTGTTTCTAAATGTTCTAAACTCTTGCCGGCATGCACCACTCTATAAAACTGTATATTTGTATTGCTGAACTCCACAGCACTGTGTAACTTAGTGACATTTTATAAATAAGATTATGCATACATAATACATACGTATATTTAATAGTATTTAAGGATACCATTAAATATGCATATGAATTATGTATGTATAATTTTATTTACAAAGTGCCACTAAGTTACACAGTGCTGTACAGTTCAGCAATATAAATATAGTACAGACATGGGAAAAGTGGTTAACATAGCACAAGTAAAGTAAATACAATTAAGAAGATACTGTATGTCACAAGTGCCAAGTGCTGATTGGCAGGGGGGTCTACCACCTCTCTACATTAGAATAGGTGAGTGAGTCCGAATTTAGTGCAACAGTAAACTAAAGATACCTCTGCTGATATTACAATTTTAAATGTTTTATTTATGAATTTAAGGCCTATTTAATTGTCATCTGGTTTCAATAACAAATAGAAAAAAATAGTAATATGTTTTTGTTGTTGTAAAACCTCTTCTTATATAGACTACTGTGTTATTGTGATTACATTAAATATCTAGACATTAATGTATCTCATTTCAATAAATTTGACAGATATTGATATTTACGAATTCTAAATACATAAAAAGCTCTCTCAAAGTATGTTAAATTGTGACAGATTTGACATATGTTATTGTTGTCATTGTTAGTTACTTTACTTATTATTAAGAGTAGTAGCAGTAATATAATAATCATCAACAACTGTATGAAGCACCAACTGTTTCTATAGTTATCTGCATCTGCTCAAGGGGAACAGTAAAATAAATCAAAACGAAGCAATCAGAAAACAAACTGAAACATTGAGTCACGGGTCCCTTCTGACTTCATAAGGAAAGTATTAATTAGTATTAATTTTAGAGTTTACTTATAGACCATAAACATGGAAGAAATGCTGCCTTCCTGGGAGCTGTGCGATTATTTGTACATTCAGAATCTTTGCTTTCAAAACCTAACCAGAAGAAAAAAATGAAATGGATATACATTTATAATGCCTACTCACCCTCAGAAAATCAATTATTTACTAAAATAACCTCATGTCTGGGAACTAGGGGCTTTATTATACATAATATATCATTATGCAATCTAGATCTATAAAAAAAAAATTTGCAATAATAAAAAACAACGGCCAACTTTATAATGATTTGTTTACACACTGTAAAGCTTTGTCACATCTACATTAAAAAGGATTGATAGGTTTTAATGAATTGAAGTTTTAGGGATGGAGGTTTCCTGAAGACTTTTGGTGGTAATAAGAATACAACTTGTCCTGCAGCCAAGGAGGCAAATTTGCCTTCTGCATATCTTTTCATGATAGAACTACAATGATATACAGTGGTGTGAAAAAGTGTTTGCCCCCTTCCTCATTTCCTGTTTTTTTGCATGTTTGTCACACTTAAGTGTTTCGGAACATCAAACCAATTTAAACAATAGTCCAGGACAACACAAGTAAACACAAAATGCCATTTGTAAATGAAGGTATTTATTATTAAAGGAGAAAAAAAATTCAAACCATCATGGACCTGTGTGAAAAAGTGATAAAGGGATTGTTTGAATCATAGATTTGAAGTGTTTTGCCTTGGTCATATCCATACCAGTGACGTATATTAGGAGGAAGACTTACCTACCTTGAATGTCACATGAAGGCTCAACATATTTGAATATCTGGTGAGCAGTTTGCATTTACACTTTATTTATTTATTTTGGTGTTTCTTTACACTTCATACACCATCTTGGTATGTTTGGGTACTCCTATTTATTTAACACAGATTCAGGCACTATTGTGTGCAATTTTGCACTCTTTTCACAGAATACTGCTTTGGATATTTCTGTTTTTTCTCCATTTTTAGGTATATAATAAAGTTGATCTAAGAAGACAGAAAAAGTATTAGAAGGTCCAGATGCATAACTGCACCAAAGGATGTCTTATAGCTCCTAGACTGTTAGATTTCTTCATGCAAAGCAATCAATGGTCTTGAGCACTGGCCTTACCAATCTGCCATCAGAGGCTCCCTATTTCTCTTGTTATTTTTGAACTTTTTTTCTTGTATTCACATTTCTGCTTATTGACCAATTAGCTTGTGGATTGATTCACAGCCTATCACAGTATGTGTCATCCTATATAAAGCTTCTGGGTCCAAGTTGATATTGTCTGAGCAAGGAGTTACTTACATAACACTTTATATGAGAGTCATCATTTTCAGAGATGTTTAATTGGTTGAAATTGAGCTATAATTAGCTGTTTGTCAGTGGTTCCTGTGTTTGCGTGCATTTGGACCATGTCTGATCTAGCATACTGTTGTGCTTTTTGTTACTGTCTGAACCAGACTCCTGCTATTCTTTGGGTCCCTGTATGAGTCTCCTGCTTCAGGTGTTGGTTCCTGTCCTATGCATGACTGGAAAACAGTATCCTGGAAGAACTAGGCAGTTAGAATAAGTTTTATAAGCTTGGATCAAAGACAATGGTTTAAACAAACTAAATGATTCTGGTTGGAATGTCTGATGCGTTTTTTAAAAGTATAAAGTATAAAAAGGAAATAGTAAAGGTATAGGCTGATTAAGGACTGGTAAAGTAGAGTAAACATTAAGGGATATCATTTTTACAGCCCATTTCAACCTCTTAGTTTCTCTGTGTATCCACGTTTGTTTCAATGGACTTTTAGTTCCATTGATTTACATAGAGTCGATAAAAATTGTTGAAGTATAGAGTAATATGGATCAATTGAAACTGGCACACTTTGTTGTATTGTCAGTGAGGTTTCCCTTCGATTTCATATCAATATTAACCCTCTTTTCTAATGGGAAATCTTTTTAGACTCCATTGGATATAATGGGGTTTTTTTGCCAGCCTAAAGCAAACACTTTTGGATGATAAAATTTGACGAGACGACAACTTTATAAACAGGTGAACATGGTAACATTGATATATAGCTGCTAAATCACTAGTGTTTACCAGTTGAAAACGTGTTTAAACTTTTATAAATATTCCACTAAAAGTAAAAAGACTAATGAACCAGAAAGGGAATAGCACTTTTTTACAACATGTTAATGCTAGGGATTAGTGAGTTACTTGAGAAAATGTCACCATTTTTAAGCATACTTTTTAGGCTATTGAAAAGCAATAGGTTCATGAAGTAATGTCCTAAATGCCAAATAAGCATTAAGGTATAGGTAGAGAAGTCATGTGTCAAAATATCTTCAAAAAAATTACATCTAGGAAACCTAAAAATGTTTAAATGCTACAAATAGAGAATTCTTTGATAAAGTAAACTGTGATTAAAAGAATGGTTACTTTCTGCCACGAGCAGCGTTTTCTTGCTGCAGCGCTGCTCATGAACTGCCGGCTTCTGATTACCAGCTAGAACTGGGGATAACTTACACCAAACGCTTCTGGGTTGCCAGCCAATCTGGAGCTGATGACATCACGCATGATGTCAGCGGCACCAAATTCAAAAGGGGCTGAGCACTATTTTACAGTGCTCTAGCATTAATGTCTCCCTATTTCATTCTGTGTTAATTAACTTCAGTTTATACTGCTGTTTCACTACTAAACTGCTTGTGCCTTCTCAGAAGTTCCTGTTTCAGCTTCAGCTTCTCCTGCAGACCATCAAGTGTCAGCTCTTCTTTTAGCCTGCTGGAATATCTTCAGTTCAGCTTTGTACCATCTCTCCTGACAGCTCCAGTGTCTGTTCTCGCTACTTTGCTCTTAAAGATACGCTACACTCTACGAGGTCCAGTGAGTAGTAGTTCTAAAGTTCCTGTATAAACCTGTATTTCCAGTGCTTTAGCCAGCTGCCAACAGTGGGGGTTAACCAGAGGGCTGAGACCTGGGTGGTACCTGCTGTAAAGTCCAGTACCTCCTTGTGGGGATTTAAAAGTGAAGACCTGGCCCTCCTTAGGGCAACATTTTTCAAAGTCAGAATGATCGCTATTGGTCGTGAGATCTCCCGCTGTTCCCATGAGATTACCGCGTGAGTTTTTTTAATCTTGATTTTTTGATAAAAAGGTAGCCATACTATTAATGTAAAGTATGGCTACCTTTCCATTGAAAAATTCTATTGAAAAACTTGAGCAGTAGTCTCGCAGGAACAACGCAAGATCTTGAGCGATAAACTCGGAAAGACTTTCCAACTTCAGTAAATCCTGCCTTTAAACTCTGCACCTCGGTGTTATCCCGTGCCAACCCCACTATGATAAGGAGAATTCACTCTACTTGTGTTTGACTCTTTTCCTGCACTTGCTCCTGTTGTTCCTGTTCCAGCATGTCTCAGTGCCTCTAGAGGTGTAACGGCCTTTTGGTGCTCCAATTCCTTTAGTGGCACCCAGTCCTATGGTGCCCTAGTCTCCTGCATTTCAAGTGACACATTTCTGCACTTCACTGCTATATTGTTTCATTGTTCACATTACAAGTCCCTTCACATGATACAGCTCCTGCAAAGTCACAGTTCCTCCTGAGAGACACATGACACTTTCTTACATACATAATTATTTTTATTAATTCAATTTAAAAAAAATGAAAACATTTTTTACAGTGAACATATTTCAGTTCATATTATTGTTAATCATACTGGATACAGTGTATAGTACTTTAACATCCATCACATGAATAACCACACCCTGCTGGCCCTTTGTAAATATAAATAGTTGTGTGCAAAATGCCAAACACAATTTATTTTTGTGCATTACTAACACTGTCATTCTTTAACCTATTATTATGGTGAGGTAGGCGACTTTAACTTGTCTCTAATTTCATCTGGCAGAATGACTGAATTGACATTTTCTATTATTGTCACATATGTACTTGTTACAGAAGCTACTAAAAGTAGACATTGTTTTATTCACAGGAAGAAAAGCAAAACTGTACACAAAGTTACTGTTTTTCACCTTACACCTGGTGACATTCTCCTAGGAAATCAACATTAATAAAAAATGCAAACTGTGTTATTAGCCTATAACATTAAAAAGTAGTAGAGAGTATATAGTATATAATTAAGAAAGGTTCAAGTTACTTTCAGCACAACGTTGGGAGATAAAATATCATTCAGCAGGTTTTGGCAGACCTTATTGCTTTCTGTTGCTGCCAGGTTGTTGGGTAGAACATATGCCAAGTGTAAGGAAGGGGGGGTGTAGGATTCTGTGTTTAGTGTTATCTGCAGGCAGCAAGAGAAGAAATTTACTGTGTTCACGGTAATTAGATTCAGGAAAAGTAAAACTCTTATATTCACTCACTTTCTCTAGACTAATGACAGTACAGCACAGTAAGCGGTAACGGAGGTAGAGGATGTATAACTGATGTAATTGACAGCAAGTTGGGGTGTTTCTAATAACTGAGGCACTGATCTAATGCAGGAAGAAATCTAGTGATCAGGTTAAGCAAGAAACGTCAAGTACTTCAACCAGACATCATCAGCTATGTATCCATCCTACCTTTTATCATACAGGGAAAAGTTCCATGATGTTTTTCACCGTTGCAAATTCCCAGTGAATAATGGAGTGTAAATCTGCTGTTTTCAGAAATTATACCAAATTAGAGTTTGGGGTCAAACATACTGTGTCAGAGTTTTCTAAGGTAGGGTAAAGTTAAGGGGCATAGCAGAGCAACCTGTTGTATATCCTTCCTTTTATAAGTTGCTATAGGGGAAGGTATTCTTTTCTCCTTCTTGACTATGGAGACTACAGGGAGGGTATTACTTGTGGGATCAAATTCAGATACTTTCACTCAATGTCGATATCCGGTCTTCTACAACTATATCTGCTCTGGAACCACAGTGATATATTTTTTCTTAAATCTTTTAAGTACTGTAGTGAGAAGTGTTACATGATCTGTGCATATTATAATCCCTTGAGCATATTTGTTGTGGGGAGTTTTACCTGGTATAAAAATAAACAAATAAACTACAACAATAGTACAGGCATTTAAAAGTACTGTAGAAGCTGTTACATGTAGAATCACAATGGAGGTATTCTGTCAGATGAGAATTCCCTCTAGTCAGAACTAGTAGAACAAAAATAGCAACTGGGACTAGGTGAGGAAAGGGTAACAAATAGAGGTTGTATTGAATAAGAACTATAAATGACTTCCCCAAGTACTGAAATATATTCTTTCTTCAAGATGAACAACCTTTATTTATAAAATGGCAATTTCTGCTTCTTAAGCTAGGTTTACACGAGCATATTATGCTCAGCACATAATATGCTAATGTGAAAAAAAAGAAAAGGAAAAATACGCCGAGCATATTTTTCTTTTGAACTTACCAGCAACAGTGTGAACGTTCCCTCTGCATTCACATCACTTCCTGTGTGGTCACATTTTGGGCACAGCATATAATACACTGGCCAAAATGTGACACACAACATTCCGGACCCAGCAGATGCACATCTTGTGTGTCTGGAACTAGGTAAGTACCATCGACTGTCATTGAGCCATATGTTTTTTTCCACACTAGCATATTATTCGCTATGCATAATACGCTAAGTTTGAACCTAGCCTAAGTGTTGTATGTGTACAGTATGTGACCACTTCTATATGCAATGTTAATTTGCCAAAGTTTGTATTCTCTTCATGTATATATATAATTCAAACATAGCCAGATAAAATGTTTTATGGTTTCTCATCACCAAAGGGGTAAATGAGCTCTCCTTTGGTGTCCTTGTACTTTATTGAATGTCTATTTTATCAATCTGTCTGAAAACTTGAGGCTGACAGTTAGTGATTTTCAACCAGGATTCCCTGGAACCCATGGGTTCTGCAAGGACAAGCCAGGGTTTCCGTGACACACTACATACTGCATGCAGGTAGGCAGGTTAGCCGGGATATGGTCCCGATCGCTGACGTCGGTATTGTCTGACAGTGATCGGGTCCGTATCCTGGCTAACAGTGATCTGACAGTGATCCATTACTCTTTACTGCACTGGACGGGTTGGCTTTGCTAATAATAAAAAAAACTCTATTTTAAACCTTTCTGCAGCTTTCACTTTCACTTTTTTTTTTTTTATCTTATCTTCTGTTTTGGTAACTCTCCCTACAACAGCTGCTTTAATTAAACGAGTAAAAAAAAAGAAAAAACATATATTTTCTATTACATTTGGTGTATTTCTCCACTTTTCATTATACTAAAGAAAAAAGTGACATGTTGGCTATAAGAAGAATACTGACTATTCACGGAGATAATTTATCTCTACGTCCATATAAGGTGAGATCAGTTCAGCTTATGTTTTTTTGGTGGTTTTACTCTTTCGGGTCATGCTATTGCTCTTTGAAAATGTTTGGCAATGTATTCTAAGCCCCAAATCTCTAGTGGAGTGAAGTTTATAAAAACCTGACATCATGTCCTGTGGACAAAGGCCATACAAACAGATGTTACAGAAGAAGAAAGAAAAAAAAAAACTGAATAGATGAATTGTTCAGTCTCGAGCCTTCTCAGCCTGACATTTGAAGGTTAGCTAAGTAGCTGCCACATGACCAGGAGAGCCATGCCATTCTTTAGGAACAACTAAATCCAACTGAAACATTAATCTTTTGCTTTTACCCTTGAGACATTTTAGATTCAATAGCTATTTGCACAGCAGTTTTAGTATAAGAACATTATGTATGTGCAGATGCACAAAGTACATTCAGCCTAGAAAACATTTTATTATTCAGAACCTTTTATCTATTCTTTAAGGCAATGAAGCTACTATAAAAGCATTTTTTTTAAATAGCATACTGTACATAATGATCACTATATCTTCTCTCATTAAATCTATCACAAATTAATAGCTTTGGGTTAAAGGAAAGTAAAATGAAGGCCACTCAAATGTGCTTCCTTTTATATATTCATATATCTATGTAAAATCATTAGCTCATGTCTTCATCATTCTCTGTATAAAATGCTCCACGTTTTCATTTTAATTTGGGAAATGTATTGACTACGTTAATGAATCTATTAAAATTCATACCAATACATAGATTTTGAACCTACAGATGACCTTTATTGGATCATTTTCTTAACTGTTTGACTCTCTTAATGTATACATTTGTGTGTGTTTGTACAGATATTTCTAGTAGCAGCCCTGGCCCTATTGGCACCGTAGGCAACTCTCCACCCGGGCCCCCCCTGTCCCGCGCCGCCCCCCCTGCCCCACGACACCGTGCTGCCCCCCTTGCCCCGTGCTGTTCTCCTTTGCCTGGCGCCCCCACTCACCTTCAACAGCGCCATCGCTAGTAAAAAAAGAAAAAATGCACGCGAGCGCCCCCCTGGACACCCAGCGCCCCTAACATCTGCCTATGTGGCCTAATGGGAGGACCAGCCCTGGATATTTCCATGGGCAACTAATTCTTCATTCCAGAAAGTTAATCCTGGACTCATTTTCAGTGGACTCACTGCCATTATAGGTATTTTAATTCTACAAGACCAACTATTCCTTTTTTTTAATCCCTATATTGTGTGTATAAAAGTGAACGCTGCTCGTTTCCAAACTGAACCGCAAACTTTCACTTTAGCTAATAGCTAATTGTCAAGAACCCAAATAAACACAGACAGCAAACAAGTAGTGCATATTTTGAAAAGCAAAGGAATCGGTTTATTTTCATCTGTCTAAGATGTTGTCATGTTTACAACCTTTCCTTTAGTAGACTCTGTCAAGCCTGTAGGCATTTCACTATAGAAGAACGTGCCTCTTGCATTTATGAGACTCTTTGACACCAGATCCTCTTTTGTTCTAAGCTGAAAACCCAGATCATTTTTTAACCTTCCCTCAGCTGCCATATGGCATCAAGGAAAGAGGCCCACAAAAGAGAAAAAAAAAAAGGCTAGAAAAAAAAAAGAAATTAAACTACCAGCAGATGAAACAGATTTATTTCCAGCATTAAAACGTAGAGGAGGGGGGTTGTTTGAACCATTAAACTACTAACAGTTCAGGCTAAAGGCTGCTCATATGACAACTCCAGATCACTTTAAAAAAAAATAACATGTGGTGGGAAATAGAGGCACCATTGTTTTTCTATTACTGCAGTGGCTTTTTTATGAAAATGGAATGCATACTTTAAATCACAGTTCCGCTACAGAGGGTTATTTTTTCTTGCCATTTACAAAGTAATTATTGTTACAGATGTGAGGGAAATATTGAAATACCTTCTTTTTTTTTTTTGTTCTGTTAATGTTATACAGCAGACAAAAAGGCCCTGTGTGTTATTAAATGAAAAGCTAAAGGAAATGTAAATTTAAGAGGCAAATGAGAAATTTGAGTCGTTTTGTAAAACCACAAAATCAAGTCTTTAAGAACATTTTTTTTATATAAACGATGGCTGGAAATGTGGCTGCCAGATTTAGTTTCATTTACACAGTCAGGTATGTAAGGCTAATGCATAACAGGCCTCATCTACCAGAGTAAGAGCTACAATATGTGGGGGAAGGTGGAAAGTTAGACTTTATGGAAGTTTGGTTCTGGAGAGAACATAAGTCCTTGTTTTCATTGTGATAGAGAAGAAAAAAATCTTGCATCAGACAAAAATACAAGGCAATAAGTGGAAATAGGCTGATCAGGAATCGGGCATGCAATAAAAAACTCAAGGATAAGACACAACAGAGAAATTGGTCTATCATTTGTTTGGACTAGCTATTGATGTATCCTCAAACTGAATTAGGAAATAAAGGGATTCAACTCAGAGCTGATAAGCAAAGGGCTGGAATCAACTATAATCCATCTAACTGTGGGGTATCTAAAGGCTCAGTATCTCTGGATAAGCTCAGTCCACCTCCTACATGGGAGGTCACAAGAAAAAAACCTAAGAGGAGAAAAATATAGGGAAAGAGGCTATCACTCGTCACTCATTTTATTTATATTTGACTTCTTCCTGCAGAAAGAGGCCACTGACATGTTGGGAAAAGGCTGATCTGTGGGAAAACTTAATTAACACTATTTATGCAACATTTATTAAAACAATGGAGCCCTCACAGTGGGGCATATTGATCAAAGATTGAATTTGGCTCCTGAAGTGAACTTGCCACACTTTAGGATAATTCACCACTACTGTAGCAAAGTCGATTACGCCTATACACTAATCTGCTTAGCCACAAAGTGGCAAGTGGTCATGTAGTGTGTTGTCTGTTAAATAGGAATAGTGGCTAACTGTAGCAAATTTGTCAAAAATTGCAGTATCAAAGCTAAATGATATAATCTTCATAAAGATCTGTTCCCCAATACTGTATCCTTCAAAGTGCTATAAGTGACAGTGTAAGGGACCTAATGCAATAACTACACTGATGCATTAGAACTATTAGTGATATGAGCATTGCAGGGCATCACTCATTGTTGGACTACTTTTTAAATAATTCCTTATAAGTCCTACAGCATGGGGATTTTATAGGTGTTAAAGGATAGCACTGCAGGGACATGTTTTCTAAATTATTATGCTTGTGTATACTATGTATCCAGTTTTAAAGGGATCTGTCAGCAATACTATCACTACTGTCACTTTAACACTTCTATGTTGCAACAAATTGATTTGACTGTTAATTGCATGGTTGCATATTAATCTATTAAGCAAATCAGTTTGCATAATGTATCACAGCTCATTAGCACACCACCCTGCAGCATCGGGGGTTTAATATGTATTTCATTTTAAATAAATGAAGTGTAAATGCTGAAATATAGATGCCGTTTCAATTGATCTACATTTCAGTATGGGCTAGAAGGAAAATATTATATATGTTTCAGTCTTAACCTGAATATCTGATCATCCTAATTTTTCTTAGTGCTTAAGAAATGAGCATTGATCATGTACTGTGCCAATGGCCAAAGATGAAAGGGTTGACCAAGAGTATAATGATATAAAGATACCACTCTCCTGTTAGAATTTTGGAGACACAGATTGTTAATTCTCTTTATATAGATTACATCCAAAACAGCAAAGTAAGCCCTATGCATAACCCTTCTTTCTGTGTATGTAAGTCTTCCTCCCATTTAGATTGTAAGCTCTACGGGGCAGGGACCTCCAACTTCTTGTGTAAAATCACAACCTTGCACTTAAAGTTAAATATCCTTGTGATATTATACTTTTATTGTATAATGCACTTTTCCAATGTCTGTATTATACTTGAATTGCTGAATTGTACAGCGCTGTATAAATTTGTGGCGATTTATAAATAAAATTATACATACAAAAAGAACATAATTATAAGCCTAAATCTTTGTCTGGATTTAGTTCTACTTTAATTGTAAGATAGGGATTTCCTTTGGCTTCTTCCTTTCAGATAACTCATTGGATTCCCATATATATTGCAATTCCAGTCTACCCAACAATGACTTAGATGGTTTTGATGATTCTAATGTTGATTATTGTTCTGACTCTGTATTTAATTTTTTTTCCAGAAAATAAACATGAACCATGGTATTATACAATGGTTTGCATCCAGAAATCTTCTTATAACAACATGCATGGTATAACTAAATAGCTGAAGGTATGTATTTTCAGAAAATGTAAACTTTGTGGGTTTTATCCGAAAGATACATTTGTTGATTAAAACACATCAAGATGCACACACGGGCTCCAACAAGAATATTTTCAGCTTCTATAAGCTATAATGTGGGTTATGCAAATCAATGTTGTTCTTACATTTTTTTTCAGGGAAATGAAAGAAGTGATTGGTTTCTATAGATCTAGTATGTACCAGTATACATGAGAATCTAAAGCCAAGCACTTCCAAGGGCTGCTTTACTTAGCAGAAACAAGTTTCTTTCCTTTGAGTGGCCTTGCTTGTCCTGGTGCCTACTGATACTTGTATTTTTTTCCTTCTACAGATCTTGTCATCTGCTTTCAATCTACCTGCTCTGCAGTATGCATGTGATACACAAATGAAAAAGTTTTAGGAGGATTGTGCACATGTGTAGACACACGTTTATGGTCATAATAGTTCTGCACATTCCTGTACCATCAGTACATCATTACCGAAGTAAAATCAGCATGTCTCAGGACTGGTGGGAACCCTATAGATAAAGATATAGAAATCCTAAAGTAAAACAAACCTGGTGACAGCAAAACTTTAGTTCTCCTTTAACTTTCTGGAGAACAGGTCATTGGCAGTCTACCTGCTACAAGTCATATGTTAATTTATCGTTATGGTGAATGTGCTTTGTGCCACATACAGGTGATGCTTTGGTTTGGATAAATGGACAATCACTTTATTGTGGGCAGCAGAGCATGTGGATGAAGTTATGGAAAGTTGCTCAGATTTCTTTGCACAAAAGTTGTAGTTTCAGATATATGTATAAGTTTTCAAGGAATAACTTAGAGGGAGCTGCTGACTTTGGTTAAAAAACTGGTGGAAGAAAAGAGTCCCCCAAACATTTTAATGTTGCATATTGGGGGAAATAACTTAGAGACAGTGGTAAGATAGATCAAAGGAGGCTTTTTAATGATAACTTACCAGGGCATTGCTTGCCTGGTCAGATATCTTTGAGTCTGGAAGGATTTTTTTTCCCTAATATGAGGATAACTGGCTCTTGTCTCCTTCTTCTTGATCAACATAGCAGGATAATAGAATGACCTGGATGGACCTTTTGTCTTTTTTCAGCCTTATAAACTATGTTACTATATTGGAGAGGCAGTGAGTAGCATTGTAATTAGGGATATTTCAACATTTTTTGCCAGGCTGGGTTGTTTGCCTTTTAGGTACAATATTTAAGAGGACTTTGACAGGACTTTATTTATGAAGAATGATGTGCATCTCAACATGACAGGTTTAGATATTTGTAATTCATACCATTTATGGTGTACACAAAGCTTTGCTGGTGTGGGGAAGTACTGTAATAGGAACTAAGGTATCAGTTCTTATTGTTTGTGGCAGTGTTCCTGAGGAGTGTGGGTTGGGTGCCAGAATGAGTAAGTGTAAGCAGAGTCTGCTCCACTAGTATGAATTGCTTCTAGTTGGTTAATGATAGTGCCAATTCTAGGCAAAGGGTCCATGGTTGGCTGGGCGTGTTTAGTTCTATTGAGCTGTTGGAACTGTTGGTAATGGGTATTTGAGGATTAAGAATGGGTTTGTTTAAATAAATTATATAAAAGGTCTTCCTTTTGGGACCTGTTAAGTTTAAGCCATACTGTTTATTCTTACTTGTTATATTCTTTTGTAAATGTTGTGAGTTGATATCATTTAGTCCAGTGGTGGCAAAGCTTTTCCGTCATCAAGTGTCAATGATAATGTCACTCATCAGCACCTGCTCCCATTGAATAACGTTGTTGCACCTGTGACGGGAGAGAGCTCTGGCCATGGCAATCCTACTTAGATCCTCCCTGTGAGCTAGAACTCCTTCAGTATAGGCTGCAGATCCAACCTGAAAACTGTCAGGCCGGGTTTGCGGCCTATACTGAAGGGGCCCTCACTTTCTGGGAAAACCTAGGATAGCGGTTAGAGCAGCAGTGGTGACAGCACACGTGCCCACACAGAGGGCTCTGTGTGACTTCTCTGGCATGCATGCCATAGGTTCACCACCACTGATTTAGTCTAATAGAGTTGTCAATTACCTGCTGTGTCCTATTGATGACTCAACGCACTTGGGTTGGATCTTTACTAAAGGAATGTAACTGGGTAAAAAGGGGTGATGTTAATCCTGTTCTACAGGTCTCCCACACTCATATAAACACTAGCATACCATAAAAGGAACTACAGAGGTTTAAATACTAAATAACTAAGGGAAATAATTGATTGTTGAATTTTTTTCCTGTGGGTTGATAACCTTGCTACACCGTGTACTTGTACAGTATAATCACAACAAACTATACCTAAATGATATAGTATTTCTTCTACAAACCTTTTTTTCAGGTTTTTTTTATCATATAACTTACTTTTCCACTTCAATTACTTTTTTGAGAAAACCTTTCATATTTTTTTTTATATCCCACAGTTACATTTCTTTAATTAACATCCTGTAATAATAAAATAGTGGAGCTAGCTTACACATAAATCGATCAGTTTACAAATAAATTTGTTTGAAGTCTATCACTAAAATATTTGCATTACATTTTAATAGCAGTATACCTAACTAAAACACCAGGAGTCCATTTACGGTTTTAACGTTTCTTAACAGGATTTCCAAAATGATGCTGAATTCACTTCTCTCACTGATTAATGTAAAGTGGAATAGTTTTACAGTTCAGCAATAAATGGAATTTCAGTTAAGACACTATGTAACAAAACAATCTGACCACAATCATTTGATAGCATTGTTAAATAGGCCGTTGAAAAACAGTCAACTCATTAATACTGCTGAGCCAAGGAAAATCGTTTTAATTTATTCTGCTGTGAGAAATTCTGATTTATCTACAGGAAAAATAATGCCTATTTTGAAATGTTTTATATTAATTGCTAAAACTTTGTTAAAATAAAAAAAATAAGATCAGAATTAAACTAGAAAATATAAACAAACAAACAAACAAAAAATTAGGTACTGTTATGTACTGTTTACTGACTATACCCCAAAGAACTTTCAACTGAAGATCACCCTTTGTTCCAAGTCATTTTACAAACTAAGAGTGGTATACTGACCGCTGCGATCCCCAAACAACCTATGCCAATTTGCTTATGGGTTGGTGGGAATGGTACTACATCTATTCTTCCACCAACCCATATAGATCACACATCGTCCTGTATCATCGTTACATAGACAATATCATTTGCGTATGGCAAGGAACACAAGATGAAGCGAATCACTTTGTAGAATACACAAATATTAATGACTTGGGGTTACAGTTCACCATGGAACATAAACCAACCAGCATCAATTTTTTGGATCTGACATTGACTGCAGATATGCACACTATGGTTTTACATTCTACCATTTTCAGGAAACCCACCTCCACAAATTTGCTATTGCGGGCTGATAGTTGCCACCCGTTACATACTATAAGGTCTGTGCCCATTAGTCAATTTTTACGGGTACGTTGAAATTGTTCATTAGATTCAGAATTTTATTGATGGCTGCGGACCTTAAAGATAGATTTAGGGATAGGTGTTATCCTGAGTCCTTTATTGAACCGGCGTATATGCGTGCTTTAAGCACAGTATGTGATTCTTTACTCTATACAGATCCAATGAATAATAACATTGTAACACAAACCATACCGCCATTTCAATTTGCATATGATAACAGGTCCCCCTGTACATATTACCGTAATAGAGATTCCGGTATTGTTTCTGGTGATGTCCAGCCTTTGACTTTTGTTACACAATATAGTGTTGAGTTTTGTACCATTAGAAATATTATCCTTAAAAACATACCCATCTTATATAATGATGATGTTTTAAGAATGATCTTGAATAATGGTGTGAAGTTTATTTCTAGCAAGGTGCCAACTTTGGCAAATTTACTCTCACCATCTGATATCAGTGTAGACAAAAAGGACACTTGGCTTTCCACTCGTGGTAATTTCAAATGTGGATGGAGAATATGTATATGTTGTCACTACATGGTTATTTCCAATACTTTTACTAGCTTTGTTACGAATAAAATCTATAAAATGAGATGTTATACAAATTGTACGACCAGTGCAGTGATCTATCTGATTTCCTGTACCCTTTGCAGAATACAATACATCGGATGTACCACCCGTCCACTTAATGAAAGAATACTAGGACATCTGAACAGTATTACTAAAAATAAGGATACCACTGTAGTTAGGCACTTTAACTCACATACGAATTGTCTAAAACATTTTAAGGCACAGGGAATTGAAAAAGTTAAGCTTAATCACAGGGGAGGTGATCTTATGAAACTCATTAATAAAAGGGAGGCCTTTTGGATCCTGGAGTTAAAGACACGACAACCCCTTGGTCTTAACTTGGCATGGGATTTACATTTTAAATTTGTATCTGAATTATTGTTATTGTTTTCAGTGCTATTGATACATTATTTTTATACTATACACAAATTCATTTTAATTTTTATTTTTATCACACCTTTATATATGATTGATTCACATAATTAATTATTTTTGGCTCACTTGTTTTCACAGGTTTATCACTTTTTTTCTATCACTGATTTACCTTATACATTTTATTCATTTTTTTTATTATTCATTATTTCACATTATTTATACTTTTCACTTTTTCTTCACTTGACCTTTAATTTGCCCCCTAGCCGGGGTTCTTTTTACTTCGTTCTACACATTATGTTTGTGTATTTACATATATTTTTTTATTACACATATAACATATTATACACATTTGTTACAAGTGTTACGCAATAAATTTCATTTGTTTAATTCTCCCCACCTCTTCACCATATATTTTTATGATTATATTAATCTTGGACTTTATTAATAGCAATTAACTATTTATTTATTTATTATAAGACATACATGTGGTATATATACAGTGGGGAAAAAAAGTATTTAGTCAGTCACCAATAGTGCAAGTTCCACCACTTAAAAAGATGAGAGAGGCCTGTTATTGACACCATATGTAAACCTCAACTATGGGAGACAAACTGAGAAAACAAATCCAGAAAATCACATTGTCTGATTTTGTAAGAATTTATTTGCAAATTATGGTGGAAAATAAGTATTCGGTCACCTATAAACAATCAAGATTTCTGGCTCTCACAGGCCTGAAACTTCTTCTTTAAGAGTCTCCTCTTTCAGCCTTCCCCTATATTTGATTAATAGAAAGGGTGTGATTGATGGCTTGCAACAAGTTTGAAAATTTCTGCTCTTTTAAACTGTAAGTAAACCCTATTTATAAAGTTTACCCCATTTAAAGTATTTTAAAGTGAAAGAATGATTAATAAAATCCTCACTCACCTTTTCACTCCGCAGTACTTGTTATCCCTCTGTAAAATATTCCTTCTTCCTGTAGAGTATGAGGCCACACCCCCACCCCTCTCACATTCTCTGTCTTAAAAACCGACTCCTTCCTAGTTGGAATACAAAGCTGCAGGACTTTTGAATTGAAAGTCAAGTATCAGATTACTAAACATGCACTAGCAGAATGAGTCATTGTGTGACCTCTTTAGGGGGCTGGGCTTCTCACCACTATACAGGAAGCAAGTATACAGAAATGCATAGGGGAGAAAAGCTGCTGGATTAAGAGGTGAGAACTGAAAAACACAAAATCGTTTTTACTTTTCAATGTTTAAGTTTATGTTTCTACATTATAAATATAGTATATATATATATGTATAGTTTGGTCAATAACTTAAAATGATTAATCATCATGACACTAAAACAAGATATACTACAAGCAGTGATTAGAGTTAGGATCGTAAAAATATTTTCTTACAAATGTTCATTATGTAAAACCTGGATACATTTTAATTTGGGTTTCTTGAAAACAGAAATATGCTTTGTATATGTTAATAGACAACATTCTGCAAAGTTAATATCACTGGTGCCAGTGACTATTTTGGATTAATAAACAGGACTGTAGCTAACCATATATTGGCAGACTAGACACCTTATACATTCTCTAGATTTGGAATTTTGAGTGTTGTTATCAAAATCTTAGTGATTTCTGGTTGTTCTTGTGAGACGTCAGTTATAAGTTTATATTTGTCATTAATATTTGCAATCATTTATTCAATATCATTAGTAACAATAATTAATGATGTCACATGTCAAGAGATTAATAGGGGATTATTCATGAAAGGCTGAATTGTTACCTAAAGATGAGAATTTACATTTAGGGGGTAATTCACCATTGAGCAAAGTGAGCTCCGAATCCTTTAGCTCACTTCGCACATGGTATTATGCGCTCGCTGATGTCCTGCATGCGGACATCAACGAGCGCTTTAAAGGGATTCCAGTCTCGGCGAGACCAAAAGAGTTGCCTCACTTCCCCATATTCAGGTATTTAGCAATCTCTGTGTTTTTTGGCGAATTTGAGACTAATTCAGCAGCTTACAATAGTCGCAGACTTATAAAGCACTTCACACCACTTTACATGTGCGAGTGCACAAGTGAGTCGACTGATCATCAAGTTTTGGCATCTGTCTCTGTAGAGAATTTGACAAGGGCCTTCATCAGGTTTACTTTGCCAGACTGAAGTAGTGAATTAGGCGACTGATAGCAAGGCTCCTTCTGTCTGACTAACTACACCACACTGCACAAGAGACAGCTAGTGATGCAGTTACAGAAAATCCTTTGTTTAGTGAATAAGGAGCATAGAATTAAAACATAGCAACCCTAAGTAATGATAATTTACTTTAATAGTTGAAGTAAAGGTATGCACCCCAATTAATCCTTTTTAATACACAAAGAATAATTAAGAACAGAACTACACATTAAAACCATTTAAAATACCCCAAAATGATGGGGTAACAATATACAACCATCCCATGTGACTATAAATTGGTATTATTAGGTTGCAAACAATCTACATAACCATAAATATAAATGGAGCTCAACCTATACAAAAAATTCTAAGCTGACTGCTAAACAAACACATACTGTAAAACAGGAACAAAATATATTTACCTAGTCATCAATCTGGAAGTAACCAATCAGTGTCTGTGTAGGTGCAAACCCAAAGTCAATGAGTCAGTGTAGATGGAAGTGTTTTGCCCCTGCAAAAATGACTTCAGCTTTTTACTGCTTCTAAGTGGTACATTTGCCAAGGTGTACTGCTCCAATTTGCTGGTTTTACTTCACCTGATCAAAGTGGTGAAGTAGGGGATTGATGGCAGAGTCTTGTTTGTTTAAAGGAGGACTGTACACTCAAAGACAATGATTATAGTGACCAGTGAAGAACTTAAACTTGGAATAGTTTTCCTTGGAAAGGGAATTGGTAATTAATCCTTTGGTGTCAACATCTTAATGATCTGCATGAGTTAGTGGTAAGCGGTTGAAGGGCAGGTGGTAAAAAGTTTGGTTGGTAATTTAAATATATGATGCCATTAAAGACCATTACTTTGGGTACAGCATAGGCAGTTATGGGGGAATATGCCATTGGGTGGAATATAATCTTGTTATGTGATTTGGGTTGTATTGCTGATAATTTGTATTACTAATAAGGGGTGTGGCTATTATATCCAAATGTGGGTGTATTCATTTGTTAAGAAAGAAGTGAAAGGACTGGAGTCAGTGGGAGTATGAATCAGTGGGTAATGGTATCTCTCAGGTCTTCCAGGTAATGAACAAACTGAGTGTGGATACAATGAAACACAAAATGAACAAACTGAGCGTGGATACAATGAAACACAATATGAACAAACTGAGTGTGAATACAATGAAACACAATATGAACAAACTGAGTGTGGATACAATGAAACACAATATGAACAAACTGAGCGTGGATACAATGAAACACAATATGAACAAACTGAGCGTGGATACAATGAAACACAAGATGAACAAACTGAGCGTGGATACAATGAAACACAATATGAACAAACTGAGTGTGAATACAATGAAACACAAAATGAACAAACTGAGCGTGGATACAATGAAACACAAAGCAAAACTTTTTTTTTTCTGGTTGCAAAAATTGTAAAGAAAATTTCAATATTTTCTCCTAAAAATGTTACCATTTGTATTCTGTGCAAACAAATTGATGATATTAATTATTTAGAGAAAATCCTACAATATAATATCTTAAAATAACATTTTGAGATACAATCTGATATGCTACATGTTACTGCAAACAGAATGTCACTACTTAGTAAAGAGCCTGGTACCGCTGAAAGTGCTGTATAACATTAACTACTGTAAGTGCTAATGAATATGTGAATAGCCGCAAACTGTGCCAAATGCCTATTTGGAAGTGAAGCAGTAGTGGCAGTTCAAGACCCTTTGTATTATAGAAGATGATGAAGGGGGTGAGAGGGTCTTAACACATGGGGGAACTTATAATTTAGAGCCCACACTACAGGACATAAAACTCGGCTTCACATGCTAAATTACTGAACTATATAAGGATAAATAAGTCTGATCATTTAACTGTGTATTACAGTTGCAAATATATAAATAATGCAATTTATTTATTGCAGATATCTAATTAATATAATTTAATAGTTGAAAATATGCAAATAATGCCCATAACAGTTGAGGCTTTTTGAGCACACAGGCTAAGGTTCTGAATGAAATTTTACAAAGCCCTAGAAGTCTGTATATGTTCTAAAAGTCTGCCTATTTAGTATAAAGATAGATGAATTGCCATGCAGTCTATGTACGGTATGTGATGTGCCTAGCTATAGTTGTAATGGCAAATATGTTTTTTTTTTACCCACGACATGGGTGAGCATTTATTGTACTTTGTAGTTTGCATTATAGACAGTTGATAATTGGATATATTGTAGGTGCTATATTTGCATCTATAAAGGTTAAAAAAGAAATCCTAAATTACAAGTAGATTTTATATATCATGATACAGTACTAGATCACTTCCAATAAAACTTAGATTTATACAACTTGACTTGCTAGCCAGTCCTGTTTGCTGAATGCAGTTAGTAATATTCACCTACAGGAGTTAGGAGATGACAAGCATGTGTACATTTAGTATTGGACTGGCCTTACAGAACAAAAGGAAAACCCCTGGTGGTCCCAAGCCTTAGTGGACACTCTGGAGTTTCAGTCTGCACCATTATGCCATATTTCTGAGGTTAGTATAAAACAAGAAGGGGTTTGGAGACAAATTGGGGGTAATTCATAAAGCAGCGAAGTTAGCTACGATGTGTTCGGCTCACTTCGCTAATGGTAGTATGCGCATGCTGATGTCCTGTACGCGGATATCAGCATACGCATTAAAGGGATTCCCGTCTCGGTGAGGCAACTCTTTTGTTCTCGCCGAGACGGGAATCCCTTTAATGCGCATGCTGATGTCCGCGTACAGGACATCAGCATGCGCATACTACTATTAGCGAAGTGAGCCGAACACATCGTAGCCCACTTCGCTGCTTTATGAAATACCCCCAAAATTTGGTTGGACACCATTAAATGATAGGGACTAAAGAGGTGAATGAAGAGACAAGAAGAAAATCCTTTGCTTAGTGGGCCCCTAATCTCATGTTTCCTAGTGAGCCTCAGAATGCCAGTCTGTGGTTTTATAACAGGTAAATGTACAACTTTCAAAGGGATTACATCAGAGACATCGATTATTAATGCCTTGTGAATACTTTTAATGACTGCTTTCATAGCCCGCTAAATAAGGGATATTATTTTTTTATCTCGGCCTGCTCTTAATTTACATTTCTATATTCTATAAAAGAATTAGCACTGAATTATTTCATCCGCTTATAAAATATAGTACTTCTCCAACATATTATTTTTTTATTGTGGTTATATATTTAGATACTGTAATACGTTACTCAAATTGATACCTTTTTTTTTTTTTTTGGTAATATTAAATGTAACTTGCTTTAAATGTGTTAATTTTATAAGCAATATGTTTTATTTAACCAGGACGTGTGTTTATGTGTTAATTTTATACAAATCTGCAGATTTTAATTTTTTTTTTTTATTTGAGTCTCAATATATTTTGACAATGACAATAAACATCTATTTAAGTCATAGATGAACTACATTTTCACTATATACTGTAGGTATTTGTGGTGCTTACTGGTTTGGCTACTTCAATCTGCACACAGAAAAAAAGTCATTAAAAAGAAAAAAAATGTTGTTAAAGGGTCTGTGGCATGTGTTATTAAAGGGTCTAGAACATGTGTAGGAAGATCAATGCCCTGAAAAGTTTCCCAATAGAATTTAGGTCTGGTCTTAAATATCATGCAGACGACAGCTGCTGCACAAGTGTATTTTTAAAAACTAAAAAATGTCACCTTGTATATTATATAAAAAGTGCCTGTCTGTAAAGATTCATTTATTCAGCTTGCTAGAAAATTTATTAATGATCTTGACTGAAATAGTTTTTAAATGTTTACTGGATACATCTATTTACATTTTTTTATATTGTTTGCATGATGCAAGTTCAAAACAATACAATCCAAATAATTTTAGTTTGGGTCAGTCTGAAATTTTAAACTGTCAAATGGAATTTTGATTCTGGACAGTGCAGGCAAGAGAATAACACTTCTTCAACACAGCTACCTCCCCCCATTTGTTATCGATAGAAATTATATATAATTCTTTTTTATTGTATACAATAACACTTTTTAGCAATTCATAAAAAAGTAACATGACTTTTTGACATAACATATATATATATATATTTTATATATGTGAAATTACTCCTCAGAGTGTGTCCCCATTTTACATAATACTGTCACTTTAAAACAAGGCAAACTACAAACCTCCATTTACAGAAAACCCACAGACAAATGTCGATACCTACACAGCTCCAGTTTTCACCCTTCCTATACTAAACTGGCCATCATCTATAGCCAAGCTATAAGATATCACAGAATCTGCTCCAACACAGAGAACCGGAATGCACACCTTGTCACACTCTCTAAAGCTTTTAGAGAGAAAGGATACAAACAAGGGACAAATTATTTATTACACTTACTTTGATATAAAAGTAAAGAACCCTGCACTCGCATACCCCTGGTGGCTACTTATAACCCTGAAATAGAGGGGATTCATAAAATCATCAAAGGGTTGCAGCCACTTCCATTGGAGATAACACATTAAAGGATATCTTCCCTAGTTCCCCAATACTGGCATTCAGACAGCCACCAGTCCCCCAATACTGGCATTCAGACAGC
>WMED01001779.1:0-26194 GCA_019650415.1 Pipa parva
AAGAATAAGAAAAAGTTGTAGTATGCCACAATAAAATTAACAATTTATTAGTAGTGACTTGCACTTAAAAAATCAAACAAGCGCTTGAACAAGATGATTCTCACAGGTAGCCAATCCAGTAACACTCAACGCGTTTCGCCGATGTATCAATCAGCTTCCTCAGGAGAAATGAATGGTTTACCTGTGGTGTGGATCGGCTTTTAAATGGTAGTGCGGTTTAATTTCCGGGTGCGTGACGTCAGACGTCAGACTTTCCACAAGTTAGTAGAAAAAGAGTTGATGAATAAATTGAACAACACTAAAACTAAACCTGATAATCTCAATCTCCAAGAGAGATTGGCATTAAAAAATTTGAAAAAGAATAATGACATAATAATTAAACCAGCAGACAAGGGAGGTGCTATAGTGATCCAAAACAAAGAGGATTATCTATCAGAAGCACTAAATTTAATTAGTGATACAGACACGTACAAACATCTATCCAAGGATCCTACTCAATCCTTTCTTAAAGAATTAAAAACCTTATTGAATACAGCTAAAGACAGAGAATTAATCACATTGAAAGAATACAACTACATATTCAACACAGAACCAAAAATAGCATTTTTATACCATTTACCCAAAATTCATAAAAAATTGGTTAATAAATTGTTAATTTTATTGTGGCATACTACAACTTTTTCTTATTCTTTACTACATGGTTGCTATTGGAGAGGCACAAACCTCCATCTATAAGAATCAAAGTACCTATTGAAGCCAGAATCGCCAGTGGAATCTGGTGAGTGCTTCCACATAGGGGGGTCCAAAAGGCCTCCCCTCTTGTCTTTAGCACTGTTCAAAATTATTTATGAGCACGAAACTCTGACAGCCTTTATTAGAGGGGAATTATCTCACAAGCACAATCACATCTTATTATTGTGAATCCTTCAAACAGCAAGCACTGGTGTATATACATATAACATCAAACTGTATTACGCTAGGGGATATTTCTCTTTTTTCCTCCAGCGCATCCCATCACGGTTGTTTGCAGCATCCATTCCTCCTGACTACATACATACACAGATGCCGCCATTCACAGACCAGATGTGGCAGTATAAACCACAAAGACTCATTCATATATGAATAAATGAGACTTTTATTGGTACATAATATTAGTAGTAGTTTGTATTGTTTTTTGGTTTACACATAGAATGATCACCTGTCACTGAACCCCAGAGTTGGCACACAAAGCAGACTGTGGATAGCAATCTGTGTTATCTGCCACATAAATACATACCCAAATCCTTTTTAGTAATTTCATTTCTGAGAAGGCTGTTACCAATTAAAGTTTACCGAAAGCTCGTTATCTCAAAAAATGCAACATCCAAGTAATTTAAACATGAAATCTAACCTTGCCATCCTGTGAATTGCCAGCCACTTGCCCACTAGCAATAGTCACTGAGTCTGGGTGAACAGCTAGACTGTGAAAAAAAGGATATATAGAATTATATTTAGTACAGTTGGCTCTTACTAAAGGCCAATGCCCCTGCATTCGAAACATTCTGATATATGCACATTCCAGACAAACCTCTTGATGTCATCAGTGTGACCCCTGTAGTGGCGTTGTTTGCCTGCAGCTGGATCATACAGGACACACACAGCTGCTGTGAAGTACAACAACTCCCCTGATGGCAGGACAAAGAGATTAGTGCGGCAGTCCCGGCCTCTATAGCCATATCTGAGTTCAACATCAGGAAAAACATGCAGTAGAACAGAATCTTCCATTATACTGTAAAAGGAAGTCATCAAGCTATTATAGTGGATGAGCAACAAAGATGAAAAAAAAAATAAGAGAGAGAGAGCTCACAGGGCCCCAGTTCTCTTGCTTCGTACAGGCCATAAAGACCTAGGCTCGGTCTGTTTTATTGTGAATAAACTATGATTAAGCGCCAAGAAGCGCAAAACATGTAAGTGCTGGTGCTACTGCTAACGCTCTTAACTGAGACCTGATTTTAATGAGCCAATAAAGAAGAATTCACAATTTTACTTTTTGGAGTGCCGGATTATCTTATTTTCTAGTATTTATTGGATTCTGGAGTCCGCTTTTTTCCTGAGCGCCCTATACAACTTTGGATTACTACTGTGATTGCTGCACTAGGCGAGATTGAGCAGTCTTTTTGTGGATATATCTGTTTTATTGTGGTGGCCCTTAAAAAAAGCAAAAAAAAAAAAATTGGAAGTATGTTAGATAAATCACCAGAGTGTTCCAACTTAAAGCACAATATAACTATATCATGCTGCACAGCATGATGGTTTTATTTCTTGTGTAGGATTTGCTTTTCGGTTACTATGCTAATTACATTATTACAGGTCATATTCATCTAGTAGTTTACACTGTAGATTCTCCATGTTCCATATACTTTCCTCTAGTAACCGAGCCAGCTAAGCTTTGTTCAAATAGTGCTGCTGAGAGATCAACAGTCTGTACAAATGACAGATTAGAGCAAACAATACCTGGTGTACTACTGATGCACATATATTTCCTGCTACTCTCACTACATGGTACCTTCCCACCCACCTCCAGGATAAAAATCACAACCATTTTAGATTATTCTAAACAGAATAATGTACATGTTACAATAACTATTTAGTTGAGTATTACTTCCACTTTATAGTCAGTAAATCCATAAACATCATCCTTAAATTATTAATTTGAGATAACTACAAGGTTATTTGTAGGAGTAATTGTAAATATTTCTAATATTAAGAAATAATTTAACTTAATACAACATATTCAGTGTTCTTTAAAAGGGGAAACTGTCAGTGAACTTATAAACAAACAAGTTGTTGCAGATGTTGAAGTTCGAATCAAATAAATTATTTTTTTCAAAGATAGTATTGTTTATTATTATATTTTTACAATCTCTTTTCAAACTAAAATTGTATTCTGAAACACTGAAATCAGTCATGCCGTCTATCTAAGGGAAAACAGTTTTCTTGAGATTGTAGTAATTATCTCTAAGGGGCTTATTCATGAATATCCGAATTGTTGCGTAAAGGAGTGAATTCAGCACTTCCCCAGATTTGGGTATTCACCAAACTCTGTGATGAGGTAAATTCACCAGCTAACAACAGTCGCACGCTACACCAGAGATGGCTACTGTTGTGGTCGTGAATTTGCCATAGGAATTCTATCTTTAGTGAATAAGAAGTAGAGAATCAGAGAGTAGCGATGAGAATTCACTTCAACAGTCCAATTCTCAGTTTGATAAATAAACCCCATGACCTGTGCATACACAGGTTCTGCCATTCTGCTGATAATATATAATATTCCAGGCTGTCACTGCAGTTAAACTTGACAGTAGTTCAGTAATGGGAACTACAATAGGCAGGGATTAGTCCCTCCATGCAATGAGGTTTCACTCTCTCTCTACCTGCTCCTCTCTTCCTGTCCTGTGGAAAGATTAAAGTGAACTCTGAGTTGCTGCTTTCTAATTGTAGAGAATTCACTATTCTTTATTCTCTTGGCTGTGGATTTTCTAAGCGAAGAACCAGTGTCTCGCGTGGTATCTTCCCTAGTGTGATGTTGTCAATTGAACAGTAGGAGCCTGGTTGTCAATTCCCTAATTTGCTCATTTGATCTGGCTAAGTCAAACTGGTAAATTCACCACAGTATGCCTTACTGAATTCCCTACTTCAACAGATTCCAATGCTGGAGGAATAACTGTATTTCATGTGCAGGGGCACGCAAAGTGGTGCTCCTTAAGTCTGCGACCTCAGCAAGCTTCCGAATTAGACGCAAATTCATCACCTTAAGAATATGTTGAATACCCCAATATGAGGAAGCCACAAATTAATGTGAATTTGGACCATTATGCAATATTTTTTACTTTCATGAATAAGCCTCTAATGTGCTCATTTATTCTCACTGCTATTACACCATTCACTGTACAGCGGGTATTATCTGGTGTTGATTTCATGCTAAAATATTATTGTAAGACTCCCAATTAATGCACATCACCATAAAGTGCTCAGTTGACAGCAGGTATAGTTACTAAACTTTGTATTAACTAGTTACTATTCAATCAATGACATTAATTTGTCATTGTCCTTTCTATCTTTAGGACCACTATCACTAATTACACTACCTGTCTATCCTGGTCTCCTTTTGCTGCGGATGGTCACAGCCAATGTGTATGCAGATGCAGGCCTTTCAGATCATATCTTCCCAAAGGGCTTTACAGAAAAAGTAATCTGGAGACAACACTATCCCAGCATTAGCTCACACCATGGTGACATCTGGTGGTTAGGTTGTAGAATACACCATAAAAAAAGAAGAGGTAAAAGAGGTGGGCTGAAAAACAAACTGGCTCTTAACCCCCATAAGCCTCCTCTTCCCAGTATCTTCCTCGCCAATATAAGATCCCTCCCTAATAAAATGGATGAGTTAAGAACTTGGATAACAGCACAAAGGAAAATGGGTGACTGCAACCTCATCCTCTTTACAGAGACTTTGCTAAATGGATCAATACCTGACAGTGCTGTAGAGTTAGATGGATATGTTCTACTAAGAGCTGACAGAGTATCCCATTCTACTGGTAAAAAGCGCGGGGGAGGAGTATGCACCTACATTAACAAACGCTGGTGTAATGATGCAACCACCCTCATGTCCCACTGTTCAGTCGACCTGGAATTCATCACCATTAAGTGCAGCCCGTTCTACATCCCTCGTGAGTTTTCCTGTGTTGTGATCTATGACATCTATATCCCCCCCCGATGCTAACTCCAACTCAGCATTGATGGCTCTCCATTCTGCCATTGTCACTGTTCAAAACCGGTATCCTGATGGAGTTTTTATCATCGCTGGCAACTTTAATAGCACCTATCTAAAATTTGTGCTCCCCAAGATGCACCAGAATGTCTACTGTCCCACTAGAGGGGATAAAACTCTTGATCTCTTTTACACCAATGTTGTGAACACTTACAAGGCCATCCCCCGTTCCCACCTGGGTCTATCAGACCACCTTTCCTTATTCCTCCTCCCTAAATACACTCCTATTATCAGGCAAACCAAGCCAACACCCAAACAAGTAACAGTATGGAATAGAGATGTGGACTCTGCCTTACAACTAAAGTTTCTTCACACAGACTGGAAGGCTTTCACTCCCCTTTCCACAACCAATGCCAATGCCGATATTAACACTTATACCAACTTTGTTCTAAAATATATCTCTGAAAGCATAGAAGAGGTGACTTCCCTAAAAACCATCCGCACCCTTCCCAACCAAAAACCCTGGATGAATAATCACATCCGGCTCCTAATCAAAAATAGAGACCGGGTCTTTAGATCAGGGAACCAGTCCGCTTATAGACTGGCAAAATCCAACCTCAGGAAGGAAATAGCTGAAGCGAAGCACTCCTACAAGCTGAAGATTGAGGAACACTTTACTTCTTCTGACCCCAGACGTATGTGGCAAGGCAAATGCAATCTCATCAACTACAACCCCCCCCACATCATCTCCCACCTCCACCATACGACCTAAATCATTTCTACACCCACTTCAACTGGCTGAACAACATAACTCCACAGTTAAGCATCCCCTCTCCCTCTGAACTACCTCTTGTTCTCACCAGCAAGGAGGTTAGGGATTGTCTCTATAAAGTGGATGCCAAAAAAGCTGCTGGTCGTGATGGTGTCCCCGGTCGTGTCCTTAAAGCTTGTTTGTATCAACTGGCTGATGTTTTCACCGACATCTTTAACTTGTCCCTCAGTCAAGACACTGTCCCCTCTATCCTTAAGTCTGCGATCATAGTCCCTGTCTCCATCCCCAAATCCCATGCTGCCAGGGAACCAAATGACTTTTGCCCAATCGCCTTGACCTCATTGGTTGCCAAATGTCTAGAACGATTGGTGCTTTGGCATCTGAAAACTTGTCTCCCTGCTTTCCTTGACCCCCTCCAGTTTGCATACCATAAAAACCATTCCACTGAGGAGGTTATTGCCACATCTCTGCACTCAACCCTCACACATCTGGAGTGCAGAGACTCGCATGTCAGGATGCTTTTCATAGACTTCAGCTCAGCCTTTAACACCGTCTTGCCATCCAGACTGATAGAGAAACTTGCACAACTTGGCGTCAACTCATATATGCGCAACTGGATTCTGAACTTCCTGTCTGACAGAATACAGTCTGTTCGACTCAGTAGCTCAGTCTCCTCATCTATCAGCCTCAATACCGGTGTCCCCCAAGGCTGTGTCCTCAGTCCCTTTCTGTACTCCCTTTTCACCATTCATAACACCAACCTCATTATTAAATTCGCCAATGACATTACTGTCATCGGCCTCATCAAGGGTGATGACGTAACTGTCTACATGGAAGAGGTTAACAACCTAATATCCTGGTGTGACTCCAATAAGCTCACATTAAATACCAAAAAAAACAAAGAAATGATTATAGACTTTAGGAAAAGAAACATAGAACACAAGCACCAACTTGTCCTAGTCAACAATGTTGAAGTGGACAGAGTGGATAGCTTTAAATTCCTTGGTGTACACTTGTCGAACGATCTAAAGTGGTCCCTTCATTCCAGCAAGTCTATACATTAAGTCCAGCAACGACTTTATTTTCTGAATTGCCTGAAGAGAGCTGGTGTCTGCTCCAGGATACTTGTTGAATTCTACAGGTGCTCTATCGAAAGTATCCTCTCATACTGCATTACGGCCTGATTTGGCAATTGTAGCGCTTCAGAACGCCTGGCACTCCAGAGATTAGTCAACACGGCTCAACGAATCATTGGAATTCAGCTGACTACTACTGAAAGCATCTTCCGTAGCCGCTGCCTGTCCAGAGCTTTAAATATCATTAATGATGCCAATCACCCTAATCATAATCTGTTTTCCCTTCTCCCCTCTGGCAGGTGTTACAGATGCCTTAACTCAAAGACTAACAGACTTAGAAAAAGCATCTTCCCTGATGTCATTGTCAAATTAAACCTCTTCCTGCTCCACTCATAGCCTCCCACCCCTCTCCACTATTCTGCAATATCCTGGCCCTGTCCCGGATAAACAATCTGCATTGCTTGGTTTTGTATTGATTGGAATTATTGATTGAACTTTTCTTCTCCTCTAATATTTATTTATTCTTCTTTTATATACAAATTTATTGTACTCATTGTGTTCTATAGTGTATATTTATATATGGATGCACTTTAATTTTTGCTGGTGTGTATACATGTACTATTCAGTGACAATAAACTCATCTAATCTAAATTGTGCTCTCTTGCTGCTTGGTTGCAATGCAATTAAGTATCTATTTAATACTCCTTGGCATTACAGTGTGGCCTCTAAATGTAGTGCCAGTGATGCAGCAGATGAGCGGGACCTAGTCAGTATGTGGTCTTACTGTTCCTGTCCTCAAAGTTTGAAATTTTGCATTCAGCCCTACATTTTGTTAATGGTTGATCAAGTATCGCTTTCCAGCTGTATGCAAAAAGGATACACCCATTCAAGCTGTAGCTCTCTTGTAGGAAGCTCAGCTTTTGCATCCAGATTGTATGAGGCAACCAGAGAGTCAGGAACATAAAGTGGTACAGAACGTCCACGGAGGTACAGCTTTACCACTCCCTCCTCTGGGGGAAAAAGCAGACAAAACACATTAAGTGTATGTTAAGTTACTGGAAAAAAATCAGACGGCCCCAAATGTCCTTTTCCCAAGACTGACATTTTTCAAGTATATCACTGACTGCAAATAGCAAACTTTATACGGCAGGTGTATGAAATTGGACTTGCACAAGCAGCAATTTTGGTTGTACCTGTGCAGATTGTAGTATGTGTATTAGAAGTACAGAACCTTGTATCAGTGCCAGGCTGGCCAAAAGTTAACCGTGGCTCCTAAGTAGTTGTGGATGATAGAATAATAATGGACAGAGGTGCTCAGAAGATGAAACAGATGTAAACTCATCAGTGCTTTGAACTTTTTAAAAGGGGCTTGTGATTAATGTGAAAAATAGTTGTTTAGCTCTTGAAGAATGAGCCAATTAACTAAGATACTGAACTATGTATATTGTAACTGGATAGCTGCAGAACCTATGTGCAGATGCAGAGCAGCAGATTCAAACAGTTGCAGACAAACTGTGAAATGCAGAGCATTTGTTATCCAGATAAATGCAAACAACTTCAGTTAACCAACATGTAATCTCAGTCCCACAGATCCCTCATTGCTGGCTCAGTACTACATGCACTACCAGAGAGCAAGAGGACAAATGAGACAGGTATTTACTTGTGCACTGCCTGGGAGATCCTGAGGTGCACATTACCTCTTTACTGTTGAGGAGAATTCAGAAAGTTGGTGAAAATTTTGATTTACATCACAAAAATAAACACTAAGGGGGTTATTCACTAAAGTCCGAATTGTTGCGTATAGGTGCGAATTTGCCAGATAAAGACAGTCACAATAGGCTGCTACTGTTGCAGTCACATCTTTATAATAAGAATATTGTCACAGTCGCAACTTTATTATGGGGAAATTGTTGCAAACTATAAAAAATTGTTGCGACTTTACAATGGGGAAATTGTAGCAGATTTACTATGGGAATCCACTGTTTGCGAATTCAACAGTCAAATTCGCACCTTAGTGAATAACCCCCTAAATATACATATGTTTTAATGATAATTACATTTTTTGTTAATGATAAATTGGTTTCTACATCTAAAATTTGTAGTTTGTGAAAAAAAGACAATGCCAGCTGTCTAACTGGTATCCTTAGCCATTCCTCGATCCCTAATAAGCCGTTTCTGATAATCCTAACATGAAGCTGAGGTGGTTTATCCAGTAATACAAGTTGGATTGTGCAGAATGAGTCATACACCTATGCCTCTGACTGTTTACTATATGTTAATGATATTCATGAAAGTCTGAAAGCTAAATGGTTAATTTTGAGTTGGGTTTTTTTATTGTTAAAAAATCTTTTACACCAGTGTCAATGACAGAGAATTCTGCAAAATTCAGGAGCACTGTAGCTTATTTACTTACACTGGTTTTTTGATTTTGAGAAAACCAATCTGGTATAGCTGGTGTATAATATAACATTTTGGCATTACACCATTTGTGAATTTGGTATTTATCCATTCTCCCTCTGTAAACTGACACTTAACAATACTGGCCAAAGATCCTTCCTTGTTTCTGAAGACAGGGTTGTCAACTGCTTTAAAATGGTACACTTATAAAATATGCAGCATGTAGGACAATATGGAAAGTCATGCGCGAGATGATTTTAATAAAACATCCATTATTGAAATTACCTGCTGGCAAGTCAAAACCAAGTCAACAGATGTATGAATGCACAGGTGCTACGATTCATTACTGTTGCACATTCTATATAAGGAACTCTTATCAGATGGGTTCATGCAATATCTGTGGCTCAGAGAGTTTTAAAATGTGAAAGCAACATGTTGCCATGAAAGGGTTAAAATACATCTGTTTGCTGTGTCAATAAAACGCAGCCCCCACCCATGTCTGATTCCAGCAAGTCAGAGAGGATTAGAGACTGACATTAGTGATAGGGTGGGTGGGACTGCAGATCAGTGTGGCTTTGGATGATAAGTTGTATTATATGTATTATTAACTTTATTCATGCATCATATACATGCAACATACATACGAGACATGCTGCTTACCTGGATAGAAAACAACTTGCTTGGTTTTGCTGTGGATAAAAATTGAATTCTTAATGACAAGTCATAAAATCATTGCAGACAATTAAACTTACAAATTGTTCAACTCTCTGTATATTCTGGCTGATATATAAATAACAATTAATACATCCAAATCAAACTATATTCCTCTGCACGCACACACAACATTACCTAGATGACTTCTTCATTTTGCTTCTCTCTGTCTCTAGCCAATCAGCCACAACTTCCTAGGTTGGTTAGATAGACACAGATACCTCCCTAACATTTCATGCAAACAATTTGCCACACCCATTAATGGGAAGGGAGAAAGCATCTGATACATTCTGTGTGGGTCTGGATACTGTGTTCTTATTACTTTGTATCAGTGTGGAAATGAGAGTTATGCTTACATGTAACTTCTAATACAGGGAGACTATGTACTACACCTATTACAGTTCTGAATGACATTTAGTACAGCCTTGCACGCTGCATATTCTGTGTGGGAGCATTGACAAGCATACTTACTGTACTACCAACTCTCCCTGCAATGCTCCTCCTGTAAGATGAAAGGGACAGATTTTTGGTCCATTTTTTGCTTTAAAATCTCCTCTGTTAATGACTAAGAGAGTAATTCACGATAGTGCGAAATGAGGTGCGGAGTCTTCGCCTCACTTCGCACAATTGTGAATTACCCCCTTAGACTGAGATGTAGGTTGAGCAGGAACATTAGACTTTTCTAGAAATGTTTGCTATAAGCTTTGTGTAGGGATTAGTGATACTAAGAATTAAAACTCCAGTAACGTCTATACAGTTGCAGGTGTGGTGTGTTATTGCATTTATTTATATGCTGTAGCTAGATATTTTAATATCAAGTCATGCACAGTGATGTAATACAAAAAGCACGTGCAGTTACTGCATGCCAAACCTATAGCTATAATCATCTTTTGGATATAGTGTGGCAATATATTTTGCAGCAATGTACAAAAGGAATCACACTATGAAGAAAGTATAACAGAAGAAATAAGAGTAAATCAATGTTATGAATGAAGGCTCCAATTCTATCAGTTCTTCTCTTGCATTTATATTAATACAAGTCAATGTGCAGCAGATCTAAATGAAATACATAATGTGGGGCCATATAGAACATGTCGCTGCACATAGAGATCTCTAATGGTTACTGACAGCAGATAACTGGGTTGGGTTACTAGTGCTCCTTTCAATGACTTGGTATCATGGTATTTCTTGATTCCTATTTAAGATAGTGATTTTGTCCTTTGTTTCATGCTTTGCTTTTATCATATTTTTCTCTCCCTGTGTGCATTTACTTTGTAAATGCAGTCTCTGAATACATGTGTTTCAACAGCAATTATGGCTTTGAATCCTGCAATAAATACTTTGCATCCAGCAGGGGGAGACATAGGCTTTCAAGTCTGTCGTGGCCGTTAATTGTGTCACTCTGTGGGGAGGAGTCAACTCAGATTGGGAAGTGTGTGTGTGTGTGTGTGTGTGTGTGTGTGTGTGTGTGTGTGTGTGTGTGTGTGTGTGTGTGTGTGTGTGTGTGTGTGTGTGTGTGTGTGTGTGTGTGTGTGTGTGTGTGTGTGTGTGTGTGTGTGTGTGTGTGTGTGTGTGTGTGTGTGTGTGTGTCTCAGTCTGTTCAACTCCCTCCTTCCACATCAGTAAGAATAATAAATCAGTCATATCACATAATAATATAATATCACACAGAGGAGAGGGCAAAGTTCTAGGACCAGAATACAGGCTAATGTCCATATTTCCCATCCTAGCTTTCCTTCCTGTTGTTTCACCTTTTCTAAACCAAGTTCTCAATGTGCCAATCCTGCCCAAAATATACCCAGACTGTAATACCTAGATGCAATAACCCACAGCACTGAAAAACTGGCACAACGTCTATCTGTATTTATCCCTATCCTTATTTGGTTTATTTAGTTAAGAAATGCTATGTGGGTATGGCATTAGGCATCTAGCCAACATGTGTCATGTGAATAGTGCTCATTTATACAACATTTGTAGAAAGTGTACAACATGGTTAAAGGGTAAATACCCCAGGCTATATTATCAAGTGCCACACTGCTGTCAGTTTGCTAGCATAACATTTCAAAAACTACTCCTAACCAGATGGCAACATTTTAATACTGAGGTTAAATTTGCATTTCATGCAGGGATTAGAGTGGGAACATACTGACATGATGAAAGTGCTCTATTATTCAGTATAAACTGCTAGGCACAGTGTATTTTCAAATCAGTTTCAGGTGCTTTGATACTGACAGGCAGTTAAAATCAGCCTTCAATGGGCAAAGCCTTCATATGTTGTTTACAGTTATGATAAAGGTATGTATCATATGTGGGGAAACACAGGGGGAATCCAGTTTACAGATATGTAATTTGTCAATGACTGTAACAATTCTGCTTTTGTGGCTGATTGTGACATTCTCTCTCTCACCCTCAGGCTCTCATTTTCTCACTCGCGCTCTCATTTCCTCGTGCTTTCTACCCACTTCCACTCTCTCACCCATCTCTTCGCCCACTGCAGGCTGTTAGCACTCTGCTTCTGGTGTCCGAGATATCTCGTTTTAGAAAGGAGAGACGTTCAGGTGAGATAGGGCGCCGTGGGCTGAAAAAACAGAATCACAACATCTTTTATTAATATTAATTATTAACTGATAACAGTGTAATGTGAGATGAACTCGAGTGTACACAACATGGAGGATGCCTTCCTAGTATTCATTGCATGGCTCTAGCAGCATGGACTCAAGTCATGTCAGATGTTTTACATTAATGTGATATTTTATGATCACTGGCCCATCATTGGCTGAATGTCATTTGAGTGGTGGACCATTCTACATGCCATTAAAGTGCTGATTAGGTTGAAAGATCCAGCAGTGTTGTATTTAAATTTACTAGGTTGGTGGGATATGATGTCAGATACACATAAACTAACACACAGGGGTTAGCAGATAGGCAGCCACCTATGATGCTGGAGGGAGGGGCTACTCTGCAAGGTGCACCCTCCCTTCCTCTATCCTGACTCTGCTTTCTTTAACACTGCTGGTAGAGCCAACGTTACAGCAGTTCTCCCCCAGCACTGACCTTGTTGGCTCTCACTTCCTGTTTGCCAATCTGCTCACAGAAAATGACAATGGTAGAGAGAAGTGCCAAGAAGAGGACTGCTCTCCCTGATTTCTGTTAAAAAAAGCGAATTCAAGATAGGGGAAAGGGGGGAGGGCACCCAACAGGATATCACCCCTTACTTTTTTAAGAGGAGGTGGAAAGCACAGTAAGGGAAAATGAGGGAATTAGGGCAGCACAGTAAAAGGAAAGTTGGGAATGGGCAGCACACTATGGGGAAGGGGGGTTGGAGCACCACAGTGACAGGTGAAGTCAGTTAGGGAAACAAGAAGTCATAGCTGTCACCTGCAGTTTCCTGGACAGTCTATTTTATGTAAAGATCAGGCATTCTCCTAATGTTTTGAACACTCATGGTATACAGATTGACAGTGAGCAGAGGTGTATGCAAACGTCTAAGCAAAACAAAAACCAGTGAATGAGACAAGTGCAACCAACAAACAGTTTACACTGACTAGGTTACAAAACATGTAATGTGGATTTGTGTGGCTATGGAATGTTTGGAATGGTTCAAAAATATAATTTAAAACAGAGGTGAATGAATATTTGGGCATTACCTCTTGGTGAAGATGGGGGTCCCCCCTTTTTTGGGGGAGGATGGGGAGGTGGAGAGGCCACTTCTCCTTCGAGGGCCTGGACCATTTTGTGCAGAACGAGGGGGTGGCTTCACTACATGGGCCCCTGAAATATATCCACAGTGACCCAGAGATATACATATCTCATATTACTGCAGCACTTCCCTCCTTTTCATTACTTCTTGGAGCATTCTCCTTATCATTAGAGTAAGCAGTCTTTCTGTTTTAAACAGTTAGATTTCTTGTTAAATAGACAATGATGCTTGTAAAAAAAAGTCTTTTCTATTTATTGGCCACCTAGTTTAGGTGTAAAAATGATAAACTTACTGATTTTGCAGAATAATCATAGCAATAACAAAAAATCAAGTGCTTGGTGCTGAGGTTATCAGCTAACCTTAGCTGTACCTCCAGTTACCTCTGTGCAGGATGTTACTTGTGTGCAGCCAGGAGCAGAACTTTGTAGAGGAAGGCCACGGTGAAGATCATGCACCTGGTCTCCACCACTGCCACACCTGTAGGTATGTCACTATGTGCAGCATTTACATTACTAAGCAGCTTGTCACTGAGCTGTTTTAGGCTGCTTTTTTCCAGTTTCTCTTAGAGCCGCCTTGTACTAAGTTTCCTGAAGAAAGTAAGGGGGTTATTCACTAAAGTCCGAATTGTTGCATATAGGTGCAAATTCGCCAGATAAAAACAGTCGCAATAGGCTGCTACTGTCTCAGTCGCGTCTTTATAATGAGAATATTGTCGCGACTTTATTATGGGGAAATTAATGCGACTTTACAATGGGGAAATTGTAGCGGATTTTCCATGGGAATCCGCTGCTTGTGAATTTGACAGTCGAATTCGCACCTTAGTGAATAATCCCTTTAGGGGTTAAAGTGAAAGTACATTTTAATTAGTTTTCAGAAGGAGGAGGCATGCTCAGTTACTGCGCTTAGCCCTTGACTAAGGGTGAGGGGCTGGGATTAGCTGGAAACCTCTTCTCCAATTGTTTTTTTTTTTCTACAATTGCTATGACTATTCAGCTAAATCAGTAAGCCTAAACCTGTCATTTTAACAGCCCTTTATTTGCAAGCTTTAGTGTCCCATTAAATTTTTAAAGCAAATAAGTCAGTTACTTATTGCAGTTAAAGCTATTTTTGATACTTTAATATTCATCCCAAATTAAACATTTTCTAATATGCTGTTATTTATTTAATTTAATTAAAATTACCTCCTGAATTTCCAAGGAATTCTACTAATTAGCTCCTTAAATTTAGAGTATGTTTTCACAAAATTCATCTGGGGTCCAAAGAAAAAACATAGACTTAATATATGCATGCTACAAGCTCCCAAAAATGCAGGAGGATGGAACCTCCTTAATATCCTACATATCAACCTAGCAGCTCAACTCCAAATAGCAAAAACTTGGATACAAAATGCAGACACATACACCATAATACAACTAGACAACCAATTTACAGAAGGACACAGCCTCCCAGCTCTACTACACACCAACCTTACACAACTCCCTCCTCCTGTCAAAGCAAATACAGCAATATATAACATCATAAAAGCATAGCACAAAACTAGATCAATTCTAAACCTACATCCCACTATCTCCCAACATATACCGTTAAGAAACCACCCCAACTTCACTCCAAACAGCATATAAAACATGGGAAAATAAAGGTCTAACCAAAATCGCACAACTCATAAACCCCAAAAACACTCACATATATTCATTCGCGGAACTAGCAGAAAAATATGTACTCCCAAACACAACATTCTCTGCATACCTCCAATCTAGGCACTATATTTACTCCCTAATGACACAGTCCCCACATATATGGAAACAAAATCCACTAAATTCTCTCCCGTACAACTCCAACCCCACACTATGCCTCCGCTCTATCACCCTGTTACTAGCAGGAGAAACCTTGGAAGAATCAATTACACAACTAAACTCCACATGGCAAACCCTGATCCCAAACCTAGATGAAAGATCTGAATACCTTGTCAAATCCCTAAAATGCACAGAAAAACTTACTTGCTCAGTGCCCCTTAGACAAATGCAATCATGTATCATACACCAAACATACTTCACCCCAACCCAAACTCATGCATGTCCAAAATGCCACTATACACAAGCCGATTTCACTCACTGCTGGTGGAGCTGTACCAAACTTAGAAAATTCTGGCATAAAGTGGAAAACTACCTAAATTCCACGTATAAAATCAAAATGCTCATTACCTTTCCTCAGGCTTTGCTTGGCCTGCCCACACCCGAAGAGAGTCTGAAACCAAAACTTCCACCATTCATGCAGATAGCTCTACTAGCAACCAGACATCTAATCGCTACAACCTGGCTAAACCCAAATGCACCAACTATAGGCCAACTTAACAAACTATGGGACATGCTCATACTAGCCAGACTTGATGCAATCACTGACAAAGAGAAACGTACAAAAAAGCTCCTAAAAATATGAACCACCTACATCAAAACACTGCCTATACAACAGCAAACGTTTTCACCCCAACGTGCTCACCCCATTCAAACACACAGCAGAACTTGCAACAGAATTACTCATGGGTGATTGGAGTCACCTTAACATGAATTGATAAATAATAGACGACAACTAAAACTTGCACCCTATACCGCACTATATGTGTATGTACAGTATGTGTGTAGAGAAAAAAAAAAAAAAAACATATACAGTACATGACATGAGCTCCTAGAATAAAGGAGACCCCCAGGTTCTGCAGGAGGACACAGCAAACCCACAGATCAAGCCAGATGATGCAATGCAATGCCTATCATTGATTGCACTACCTCCCCCCAACACCCCCTCTGCATTCCCATTGTTATAAGGAAAAAAAAAGATGATCAGTGACATAGAAACAAATTTTATTAAAAAGAATTCACTGCAATTACAAATGCCAAAGCAACCAACAAGCAGAGAAGTAACTTTATGTTCAGCAACTACTTATATATCCTTGAAAGCATTATGAAATGTAAATGCATGAATCAACCACTGTCATCAATAAAAAATTATTTAAAAAAAAAATTAGAGTATGTTTTATCTTTTACAAGGAATGAACTGCTTGAAAACTAAGTAACTTACTATTACTGCACAAAGCACCTTGTAACATCTTTAACAGTAGCTATAGAGTAGGTGTCACAGGGATATATGCAGACCTGGCTTGTTGGGTTTTACCCAGAGATGCCAGGTTTGCAAAGCAAACTCCAAGTCTACAGGAAAACCCTTAGGTTCTTTGGCCCAGGTCTAAAGTGGGGTAGCTCCACCCCTCACTGCCCCAAATTTCAACCCCAGCCACCCAAGTCTCACTGCTTATAGGCCCCAAACCCACCGATTGTTTGCCAATCAGTGCCACCCCTCTCCATGATGACGCTAATTGTGTCATCAAGCGCCGCTTCCAGACACCCACTCCTGGTAAAGATGGGAACTCTGGGCATAAGACCCCTAGAGGTTCCTAGGTATGCCTGTATGGGAATGCACCATAAGCTGACCAGTGCTCCCATCCAGCACTGTTAAATCATGTTACAAAAATAACAGATAAAGGCGCAGTACTAGATTTATTACTATTTTTGTTACATTTTACCAAAGAGGAGATAACAGCAGAATATTAAGAAAACAGAAAGTAAATAGCAGGAAACTTAACAAAAAAAACACATATTATTATAATATTTGTTCTGCTAAATATTGATCTATGGAAAACAGAAAAGGCCATCTATCACCCAAGGTGAAACTTCATACTGTGAATGCCCATGCACATCCCCCACACACCTAGCTTAGCTTTGCTGAAGTCTGAGGCAGTTACACAAAATTCTATATGATATATTTTCCTACTTTTTATTTTACTCAGATTACGAGTCTAAATCTTTCAGTTTAAGCCTAGGTCCCCTTTCTTCCTTTTCCATAATGATTTTTGTGTTGACATAAAAAGATAAATGGCTGCCACTTCTGTAACTAAAATAATCTTCTTATTCATTTATAAATACTGAAAAGGCCCAGAATATTTGAATATGCATGCACCTAAAGATGAGTGCCTATAGTCTTAAAATGCTGAATGTTTCAATCAATGAGGTAACTGCTAGTTAAGCACCTGCCTTCTGTAAACATAGCGGTTACTGGCATATATGTGATTGTGCACTGGCCTATTCATTCTGTAGATTATTTTCTTTACAAATGATCTACTTTTTTGTACCCACTGAAACCCCCTATTTTTCTGGGTAATACTTTCAACCTACACAACTTCTGTAGTTTACTTCATGCAGTAAATATCTTCCCACCTTAGGAGTCCAGAGCTCCTCCCTACAATTCACTTGACTTGTCATTGGATATTTACTGTTTTTTAGCCACCCACCTCCACTGATTATCTCACCGTGTCTCCCACGCAGAGCATCTCCCTTCTCCTCACAGATTCTCAGTCTTCGCAGTGCGTCACTGAGAGCAGCTCTCAGGACTTGCATCTCATCTTCCTGAAGCTGAAGCCGCTGCTCCAGGTTGGAGATTCTGTCATCGGTGTCCATCGCACTGGGACCTGAGAGGCCATCATCTGTGAAGTGCAACCCAAAATGGAAGAGTAAGGAAGACTTAGAAAGCATATTTTATCATTTGTAAAAGGACAGTAACACCAAAAAAAGAAAATGTCTCTAATACATTTATAGTTACAATATACATGTATTTAATCTGCACTGAGAAAAAAATCTAAGTAGTGTATATAAAGTTATATTTAGCTTTAAAAAAAAGGGAGTTTTCTGAGACACTTCCTGGATATGAATTATCTAAATTATCTAAATCAGTAGGACCAGGGGAGGTCTTTTTTTTGCTACTGGTCATTTAAAAGTAAAGAAATGCCAAAAAGTGAAAATGTCCCTTTAAACCTACTATTATTATATGTTTAATCTTTGCTCCAAAAGCTTTTGAAGGTTTTCTGTGATATTTTATTTTTCTTTCAATGTCAGGATATGTAGGGCACTTTTTAAATATGTATTTATACAGTTGGAATAGGCAGTAGTCCGTTTCCTCAGCAGATGCAGAAGATGGTTGCAATCAGCAAATAACAAAACAAACATTAAAAACAGTAAATTAACATTTTTACAAGTACTGTGGGGTAACTGCAATGAGATTTTTTTTCTTTTCCTGATGTACAATAGCACAGTAAAAATAAACATGGAGTTTTGATTGGCAGTGATAGTCTAACTTTGCATACTCAGCAGATCGTTATCTGATCGTTATTTTGTGCAATGTGGCATATTGTCTCACAGTTTGCAGCATTAAACTGACCTCCTTTTTATGCACCACTTCACATCTATTCCCTGCAAATGCAACAGCAAATTTGGGTATTTACCATGTGTCAGAGTGACAACTGTCTTCCATGTACTGCCATAAATACGCAAATTTGACTTTGCCAAATGAGAGTGACAAATTGAGGGGGGCTTACTGTAGTGTTCCTTTTATTAATCTAAACAATTCACTAAATATGCTTAGCAAATATGGTGGCCAAGTGCCAACATGAGCTAGGAATTATCTGCCATTGAAATGAATATAAAAGTAATTGTTATAATTTATGTGACTATTCTCCAGCAAAAATACCAGCTACCAAAACATGACCAAATGGTGACATTGCCATTTTTTTAAAAATTTTGTTTATTAAGAAGAGAAATAAATATATTTTTGTCTTGACATTAACATTTCACAACCAATGGCAAGCTATTAAACGTATCAGCGTGAACAACATTTTCCCTTTTTTTTCTGCTTTCTTATTTTTGTTACATTAGTAGGAATGAATTATTAAACATCTAAACAAAATAAGTTTTTGTCTCGTGGAGTTTTTGTTGGTAAATGGATTGTCTAGTAATGTCTCTTCTATATTCTTCCTTTTTTTTTTAACAGGGGAAGGATAAACAGGGTAAGTGGAAGGGAAGAGCCAAAATGGTTGGCTCTGGGGTGTTGGGTCGGGGAAGGTGGAGCGGGTAAGTACAACTTGGGGAATTAAAATCACCTTGTCTTATATTTTATGGTTCAGGTTCATAGGGTGTCTTCTGCTGGGGTCCTTGGTTCCATCCACGCTCTCATCCCTTTTTTTCTTTTTTCTCTTCCTTTTGTTTTGGTATGTGTGTGAGTAAGACCTTTCTCCTTGTTTTGGTGGTTTTGTCTATGTTTGGGGTTGGGTTCTTGTTATCTAATTAGTTCAGGTCCCAAAGTCCCAATAACATTTCTTTGAGTAAGTAGGTCGTGTTTTTCAAGGGTAAAGGAATGTAGGTTTGCTGTGATTTTGTCAGAGTTGTTAGATATGGAATCCAAAGAGTTAGATTAAGGTGGAGTGAGTTAGGGAAAGCACACAGCCTTGCTCAGTGAAGTAAGAGGGAACAGATTATGAAGTGAGGGAATATTTCTGGATGAAAATACAAGGGAAGGGTAAACTGATACACTTCTGTCACTATATTGTGTAACAGATTACTGGCACCTGAAACGGAAAGGGGGCAAATAGGTGTAGGGGGTGTGAGATTATGTGTAAATAGATAATTCACATACTGTATTATAATTTCCTGAACTATATTAACTAGATTAAAATAACAATACAAGTAGGGTGATGGCATGGAGTGAACAAGTGCACTATTAGACTTGGTATCTTTGTAAATACTCTTTTTTTACTGCTTAATGATGATGTTGGGTGGATGTGGCAAGGATGTGACAATTGTCAGCAAGTGATATCACACTCAGGAGTCTTGTACCCAAGCCTCAGTGGACCCTTTCAAATCTTCAACCGTAGTGAAAATCCATGTTAAAAAATGGAAATGAAAGTTTCCCTTCATTGTCTCTTTCTTTTTCCTCCCAGTTCTCTGTTTGGACTAATACCCCAGGTTACCCACACTGACTGCAGATTGGAGTTTTTTGCACATTTAGTCAGTGTCCGTTTAAGACAGACTTGGCTTTACAGAGATGTTGACCCCAAGGCCCCCTTGTTTAATTACAAAAGTTGCAATGTTACCATCACCAGAGAAATCATACATAATGAAAGTCAATTATGTTTGACAATGAGCAGCCAGACAAGCGAGTAAAAAGTGTCTTACCAGACTGCGGTAGAGAAGTTTTTAATTCAATGACAATTCCTCAAAATGGGAAAAATACATTTTTGAATATCTGGCAGCTGTTTCTCCAAAAGGTAAATCTGCATATCATTAAAAATGCGGAAATCTGGAACTGAAACCACATCACAAAAAATGTGTGGTTGGTAGCTATGGCCGAAATCATGGCATAACTCTTTCCTTGGTGTATTGACAGCATTTGTCTCCAAGGGGGCTTATTTTTAAAAACTTGTCAGTGAACTTGCTATTGTGGCTCCTCCCTTAAGAGATCTAATACATTTCTATACTTTGTGTCTTCTTAAAGCCAGATTAAGTATTTGGAAACATGAACAACATTACGTTTTTTTTCTCCTAGACTCTTTTATTTATACCAATCATTACAACTGCTAGCTGCATCAAATTATTTTAGCCATGCAATTGTCTAAGGTCCTCTTTTAAATGCTTTGCCTTGTATTAAACCCCTGCATCTAGGATACAATTCACCGATAGCTGGGCAATAATTTACATAGGACTAGTAACTCATAGCAACTAATAGGCAGTTAGTATTTCTTGGTTTTAGGGAGCTAGAATTACGAAAGCAAACCTCTGGTTGCTATGGATTATTAGGCCTCTGTAAAGTTGCCCCACTAATGAATTTCCATGACCCTACCTTACTCGTTATCAAACAGTTTTTGGGCACTAAACTAAAATAGAGGTGTCCATTAGAAGTCAGAATGTGGCCACAAAGAATGTTTTTTATTGTGGTTACCAACCTGCTCAGCTGCTACCTACATTATTTATATTTCATATTATGATTTTCATAGGAACTAACAAATGATATCTGTCTATATAAAAGTCATAACCTATATGTTAGAAGTTATCACGTGCTATACTAAAGGCTGTGAATGTTCCAATAACCCTTATATTTTTCTCTGTTAAACATACTTATCTTTCAAGCTTTGTTATCATTATAACCATTTCATCCTTTTTGGCAAAGTATATCATCATGTCAATTCCACCCAAGATCCCTCTTGTCTCTGTGTAATATCTGTTTCTATTACCACATCTATGAAATAATACTAGTAACAGCAAAAGCATGACCGCTACTCATTTTAACCCAGTATTATTGTACCGGTAAAAGTGATTGTTTTTGCAGCTTTTACTGACCTATTTCTCTTTGCCAGGATTCATTGTTCTGCCTTGTCCCCTTTTCTCTCTCTGAAAGTATTTGAGATGTCAGGGTCTGTATTGCCCCAAAATCTTATATTATGGACATCAAAGATTAGGTGTGTATGTTAAATATCCTGTATTATAGCATGGCTTAAACAGGACACTGCCTGCCTTGTTTCCTGTCCCACAGTGCTTCAGCTACCATACTATGCCTTTATCTCTTTTATGAATATTCTTCTAATACCACTCTGAGAGGAATGTTTATAAAGAAAAAAAGTCCATTTTGCTATGTTTCACCGTTAATTTCCATTTCGCTGTACTTTTTGATTCTGCTGATTTATATAGGGACCATTAAAAAAAAAATATCAGTTCAGTTATTCAATTATGTTCACCTTCCATTTTTATATCCTTTTTTTTATCCTTATTCGATGGTAACATTTTCTGACTATGGCTAATTCACAGAAACCAACTCAAGATAAAGGAATAATTGTTTAAACTTTTGGGTGATAAAATTTACTTTGGACAGCATTTTAAACAGGCAAAAATTAGTACATTTTTTTTCAAAAACTGTTTCTCCAGTGATAAACAGTCAACTTTTCAACTTTTATAAATAAAATAACCATTAGAGTATCCTAAACAGGCCAGATAATGACTTATTGCATCCCCCTCCCCTACAACATAAGTGCCAGTCCCTGTCATGCCAATTATTTTCTGTACGTTCCATTTTCTGCCTCCTTTTACCATCCTTCTACAATATTAATAGTAATCCCTCCAGTGGATCTGTAGCTAGCATGCTCTGCCATTCCTTTATCCACCCTTCACTCAACATAACTCCAGGTTCCAGGCCCATTTTATGTTCTCTATACAGTACTAGTAGTGGTAAGCAGGAAATCCGCTCTCCATACCCAATACTGATTTTACATTTATCTGTATCTTCCCTCTATATTAATAAGGGCTTAGGACCATCTCACCTCCTGTATGCTGCATCTGAGGTACCAGTCTCTGCTGGCCTCTCCCCTCCCCCTTTCAGTACTAGAGATTCCAGTTTCTGCTTTGTTTCTTCATGTCCTTATGTTACTAGAAGTGCCTGACCATGTCTTATTGACCATGTCTTATTGACCTTTTACATGTTTAGAAGTGCCAGACTCTGATATACTCCATTAGAAAGAAGATATAGTACTATAGTTCTCTCAAATTCACTTACTACTATATTGCAAAAAGAGACAGAAAGGGATGGGAAGGAAACAGACATAAAACACAAACACAGCACTCACCATTGCAATACTGCAGCAGAGAGCTTGTATCATACACAGAACTGCCACCAGCAATAGATTCTGACATTCCTGTTGTCTCTTGATTCTCTCCCCTTCTTATTGCCTTGCTTCTCTTCCTTTTCTCCCTTTTCTCACATCCCTCCTTCCCTAGCCCATCACCATGGTAACTGCCTCCTGCAGCATTCTCTAATGTGAGAGTCCCTCACTATGTTATCAGTGTAAACCCCACCCCCTCTGTAGAGCTATGCACAAACATATGCATTCTTTACCTTTTGATCAGCTCCATTTATTCAAGAAAATACACAGATTTGTCTATTACACTGTGTCTTATCAAGGATTTGTTCCCACAATGATCCTTTTTCAGACTCCACATGAGGAATATGAGACATATAATAAATGCTGATATGTGTGTGTGTGTGTGTGGGGGGGGGGGGGTTAGTGTGACAGACAGTGAGCTCAGGGGACAGCTAACAGAGAGCAAGATTATGTAGGGTGAACATTCCAACAGCTGGTGGTAAAAGCTGCTGACATTATTTTGGAGGAGTGAGATGAACAAAAGAATGGCAGTATGGGAGTGTATGAAACAAAGTACATAATATTAAATAGGTACATCAGGGTTTATTAGGTATCTGGTGCTTATGCAGTATCTGGCAATCTTTCATTTATTCTTATATACAGGCTTCTCCTCCCTCCTAAAATGATATATGTGACCTGTATAGTATTGTGCAGTATACTACATAGACTCCAGATATATAGCTATGTAAATGTCACATGGGAACCCTGTATGTGTGCAAATGTATGTGTGTGTTTATATGTGCCAGTGTGTGCATATATGTGAGTGTATGTGAATTTAAATATTTATAGATCTGTATTTATAAGCACACACTTACATAATGCTGACATACAGTAAGTATTTTAAGAATAAGGAATAACAGCATATCTAAGTATCTGCATATTTCCAATATGGAAAGATTAGTAAAATCCAGTACATACAGTATACTTGAAATAGTTTCCTTTTAACCAGTTACATAGCCACATTTCCATCCATATATATAAGTCAATATGAATGACAATGTGTGATTGTGCAGAGTATACAACAGGGATAAACAGTCTTCAGCTCTTCAGCTTTTTGCTGCTCAGCATCTTTGAGCGTCTTTATGCCAGCAAGATAATAAAAGAACTTGTCTATGCCCAGTGCCAGGCACAAAAACTGAAGGCATGTGATAACAACTGAAAACAGCAAACAGTATACATACAGCCAGTAGTTGGTTATATGCCTAACCAATTAGAAATATTATATATAGTGTTTCATTCAGATCCACCTGTCTGTGCTGAAGAGAAGATCTAATATAAATATGTCCTTAACTTTTATATTATATTGATTAAGCTTTACCTCACATGCAAAATGATGTTAGTAACTCCCTTTATCAGGCTTACAATATATTACATTTTTCAGATCTATTGTTGACAAAAACACCCTGAACTGCAGATAAGCTACAGGCTGAGATATGATAGTGTGCATTTTCTCATACCTTCTATAGATGGTTGGCACAGGATGCTGAAAATTGTAGTTTAACAAGTGATCAAGAGGCAGAGGTTACATATATTCTAATAAGGACTTAATGTGATAATGAGTAATCTTGCATTTCTTTCAAGTAGAGGAACCATCCCAGTGTGTTATGCTAATTTATTCTAACAACTGTAGAAGATGCTGTCATGCTTATGTACAGTGGTGTGCGATCTCAGAGACCCTTGTCAGACAAATAAATAAATTACAACAAAAAAACAGTATTAAAAAAAAATTGAAAATCAAAGACCAATTACAAATAGTCTAAGAAAAATCACTGTCTACAATATAATAAAAATGTTTTCAAGTTTGGGCAACAACTTTAAGAGATATAAAGAATATATGGACAGATGTAGACGTGTTGCCGCTGAAACACAGACCTAGATTTTGAATAATTGTATGCTGCACCTTTAAAATTACAAATAAATAACATTACATTTTCTAGGTGTAACTACAAGCAGTGGTGTAAAGGTAAAGGGGCTACGGCAATGCCCCAGTACTTTTTTCAGTAACTGGGGCATGTCAGGGCAAATAACCCCAGGCCTCATCTTGACTATATCAGCACTCTAATTCCAGCACTTTACGTGTGCACATACAGGAAATTCGCCTATTCATCAAGCCTCAAAGTCTGTTGCAGTAGCGAATTTGACAAGGCGTATTTTGCCACATTTGCCAGTTTTACTATGCCAGATTAAAGTGGCGAATTAGGGGGCTGATGGCAGGGCTCCTAGTGACTGACTGACTATGCCACACGATACAAGAGATGGCTATTGATGCAGTTGCATCTTCACTATGGAAATCCTCTCTTTAATGAGTAGAGAATTGGAGTGTAGCAACCCAAAGTGATGAGAATTCACCTGGACAGAAAAATTCTCACTTTGATGAGTAAGCCCATATGTCTTTTCATTGCAAATATGACAACAGTTTGAGTATATATCATTTTTCAGAGATACAATTTGCCCAGGGTGTGTAGGTATGAATATGCAAATCTGACTTCATCAAATGAAATTAGGAAAATGTGGTGACCAATTGCCAAGATGAGCAAAGATTTGTCTCTAATTGAAATTAATGTAAAAAAACAATTGTTATTGATGGAACAATATTGGTGACTAAAATGGTGACATTTTCCCTTTCTTATGATAAGCAGGCCTATTGCTAGTATGTTGCCATTAATGTAGAAAACATTAGTTATGATGGCAATGTCTCGTTTATACAGATCAAAGTAAAGATATCATGACTTAGCTACAATATGCCTATTCATGACAAATACACTGTACTAAGCCTCAACTACTAGGGCTGATTTTCAACTAGGTTGCCAACCTAGCTCAACTCAGCTTCATATGACCCAAAATTTACCATTACCAATGCAGTGTTACAGGTTTTTCTTTTCATAAAAAGCACCAATTCCAAAAGACCAGGCTAGTGGTATAGCATGGGTTACATCTGGGAATTCTACCTGCTGGAGTGGGCCCTTGCACAGATCTGGAGGAATGTGTGTGCTTGGTACAGTACAATGTGGTGTAGTGTGTGCATTATATAAAATATGGCACCAGGGAATTTAGTATTAAAATGCAATAATAATGCAGGCCATGGACCCAACCTGACAGTTTTCAGGTCGGATCCGCGGCCTACACTAAAGGAGCACTTGCTCGCTGATAGAATATCCACGGCAGAGCTCCTCCCCTGACATCAATGACATCACTCATTAGCACCTGCACTTCGTCAACTATATAT
>WMED01001780.1:0-26185 GCA_019650415.1 Pipa parva
TGTTATTATTTTGCCAAGTCAGGCTGGATTTTCTGTTCAAGTTTTGATTTCTGTAAATAAGGACGAATCCTCAGGAAAGAACCTGCTTGAAATTCGTTATTGGAAAAGACAACCCCAGCCAAGTGAGTGAAATCCCTACAGCATATATATATATATATATATATATATATATACAGTATATATATATAAATATAAAACTGAAGTAGAGTCTGAGGTTAAGGAGACTCAGACTCCCTTCCCTTATGAGTGTTGTAACTTTGCCAAGAGATTCTGGCAGTCTTAGAACACCACATAAGTAATAATATTTTTAAAAACTTAATTTGATAAATTAACAGAGAAATTTATAAAACAAAGGAATATTGGGGTAAATCATTTTAAAAAGATTCATCCTTCTCCAAATTGTGAGGAGCACCTTGGCCCAGGATAGCAACATAGAAGTAAATTTCCTGGTTATGGAATGAACGTTGTCTACTACAGTTGCTTCTCAATAAATTAGAATATCAGTCAAAAGATGTTTTTTTTCAGTAATTCAATTCAAAAAGTGAAACTCACTCATATATAATATAGAGTCATTACAAACAGAGTGAACTTTTTTAAGTGTTTATTTATGTTAATCTTGATGATTATGGCTTACAGCCCAGATCTGTCACTAAAGATATGTTACTACAATTCTGAGATAAAGAAAGCATGCTGGCAGCTTGCATGATCCCCATGAAAGTTTTATTGTTGTAGTGATTAAAATCAACCAACTTCATATGGGAATCTAAAGATATGGATGAAACATGTAGTTTTAAGTAAGCATATTTTCTTTTTGCGTGTAAGTTGTATGTTATGAATGACCCACTATCAAGTCTCCTGTTAGGTCTTAGGTGTTTTCCTCTCTCAGGTTTGGAACTAGCATTTTTAAGGGACACTAAAAGGTAGAATGTATCAGAATAGATTAGTCTAACCCACTAATCTAGGAAAAACCAGTAATATGCAAATACTTTAAACTACCCAGGCTCCAAAAATATTTTAGTCCCTCCTGTGCCCAGACCTGCCAACAGGAGATACAGGGGTCACTGGTGTGAGGAGCCTAGTCACATTAAGTGAAATCATTTCACATAGCCTAGCAGTATATATTTGCATCACTAAGCATCACTACTTGTCTGCTTCTGTATGACTAAGCCACACTACACATTGAATTGTGCCTCATGGATAGCTTTATTACAGGAGCATCCACACATAAAGTCATGAGAACATCTAATTTGGTCATAAATTCACTGAATATATTTAAATATTGGGGTGAATGATTGTGAGTTTGAACCTTTAAGCAGCTGTTTCTACTTTCATGAATAAGCCCCTTAACACAGTATTTACAGTAGAGTTCTCTAAGAGGCTTAGTCAAGAAAGTAGGAGCCCTGCCATCAGGCCAGTTCATTCCTTTGATCTAGCAAAGCAAAACTGGCAAAGGCGCTACAGTATGCCTTTCTGACTTTGCTATTGCAATAGATAAGCTTGATGAATAGGTGAATTACCTGTGCACATGTGCGTAAAGTGATTAAAAAAACTCCAAAACTAGATGATTGTCATAAGCAGCTGAACTGGTTGTGATATTGCAAATGATTCAATATTGGGTGACAATGGTGAAGGTTTAGTGGTAAAAAAGCAAATGAACATAAAAATAATGCTTATGAATGGGAGTGTCAGTGATATCATCTTGTGACACAAATATAAACACTTAGTGCTTATGACAACCAACATAGGCATATGTTAAACATGCTTAGGGTATCACAATCAGTGTCTTCCGTATTGGTATCTTGTGCTGATGACACAATGCTGTGATGCACCAACTGCACCCCTTTTGGTTGTGCACTTACCAGACAGTGCTGGGATTCAAGCACTGAAATGAATGGATAAACCCTCTGTGGCTTCCTTGGATCTAATGCCTGATGTGAAAGGAAGAGAGTGGTCTCCAATAATCCAATTTACGACTTTAATAGATATAACAGACTTATAAAATCGCCAATTAAAAAGGTAGTAAAATTCCTAAAATAGTCCAAATATAGATCCGGTATTGTCAGCTGAATGTATCTCAAAGCGTTTCGCCGCCTCACCGAGCGGCTTCCTCAGGAGAAAAAAGTTATAATGTTTATAAAGTTTATAACTTTTTTCTCCTGAGGAAGCCGCTCAGATTTTGATTTGGACTTCCATCTTATTTTGCATAACAGCATTTTTTAATATTCACTGGTCTAATATATTAGGGTGCTGTACTTTTGGACATACCCTCCCGGTTGTCTTTCTGTTTGAACTGGTTGTGAATTTTCCATTTTGATGAATACCCAACTATAGGAAAGTGGTGAATAAATGTGAATTCAGCCCCTTAATGCAACTACTTGGCCTTTCATTAATCACCTAAATTAATAATTTATTGGCTGTGCAATTTACTATTGATTTTACTAATGCATAATTTAGAAAATATGTAAGAGTTGTCAAACAATTCATGTTATGTACTTATGTGTATTTTAAGATTGTTTTATAGAAGGTTAAATGTATAAATAGTGACTTTGTATTGTAAAAAAAATAATTTGTAAATAACAATCAAACTGAAAATGAACTGACAAAATGGAGTAGTGGATGCACCTCACAGGAAACTCTAGAGTTTTATGCTTAAGATTGAGCTTGATAGACTGTTTTTTTTCCAGTAATACTAACTTTGTAACTATGAAAAACAGAGGTGCATGCACACATTACCTACAAACACAGTGGTAAAAATGTCCCTGTGCCAACTTTTTTGCAATGTGTTGCTGCAATTGAATTCTAAGTTAATGGTTATTTGCAAAACAAAATAAAGTTTCTCCGTTCGAACATTAAATATATTGTCTTTACATTCTATTCAGCTGAATATGGGTTGAAAATGATTTGCAAGTCATTGTATTCTGTTTTTATTTACGATTTACACAACGTGCCAACTTTTCTGATTTTGGGGTTTGTATTTGATGTCAGTGTTGTATCATGATTAGACACTGCAGATTGTATGATAAGGGGAAACAACATGCTTCTGCAGTACTGCACTTCATGAATCCTTGAATGGAGAGCTTTGAAAGCTGTATGAAAAAGGCACCTGATTCGCTTTCTAATTTGCAGATTTTGAGATGTGTAGCTGGCTGCCTACATAAAGCTTTGAAGCAGGATTTTTCATTGAAGATAGTGGCTCAAATCCAATTATAACACCAAAGGGCTAATTCTACAAAGTCTAAATCCACAGATTACATTGTACTTGGCAAAAAACAATATCAATTTTTTTTTTATCAACAAAACAATTTGAACAGTCAGTCTTAAATCATATTAGAAATTGCAAGTTTGATAGATATTTCATTAAATCAGAACATAAGTCTTGGCAAAACCCAGTCCACATTTTATTAGATGCACAGTTGCATATTTGTGATCTCTGAAATTTCAGACATATTTTATTTTTATTTTATTCTTACTAATGAGTCATTCATAGAAAATAAATCTTAAAGATCCATAATTCAAATGGTCAAGTCTTTGACATTCAGCTTTTCATAACTCACAATACTCCACCCTGCAAAATGACCCATTTGATCCTTGAAAATACAATAAGATTATTCATATAAATGAATGAACCTGCTTGTAACAGTGTAAAAACATTTATTTTGATTTTGCCTGTATGCTTTACTGCGATTTCAGACAATCTATAGATGTATTGAAATCTAAATGGAATATTCCATTTAAAGGAAAAAGAAAAGTCCAGCCTTTCTAGGCTCACTTTCCATCTCTCATGTAGGCTTCAATTGATAATGCATATCAACAGAATTTACCTTTACTTACCTTCCAAAGTAAAAATGTTGTTGTGATCACCATCATTGATGAAAGCAAATGGTAATTTAAAAAAAAAAAAGACCAGTTGTAATACTTAGTATAGTGTGCAGGATAGTTGTGTCTGCAAATATACAGAGTTAACAGCTTCCTTAAAGCTACATCTTACTTTTTTTATGGACCTATTAACTTCACACCTTTAACCTGAGGGGGTTATACTAAAGTCCGAATTGTTGCATATAGGTGTGAATTCGCCAGATAAAGACAGTCGCAATAGACGCTACTGTCACAGTCGTGTCTTTATAATGAGAATATTATCGCAGTCGTGACTTTATTATGGGAAAATTGTCATAACTTTACAATGGGGAAATTGTAGCAGATTTTCTATGGCAATCCGCTGTTTGCGAATTTGACAGTAGAATTCGCACCTTAGTGAATATTCCCCATAATGTTCCCGGCAGTGTTTGTGGAACTATATCACACTGAAAATTCTTCAGATTCATTAAACCTTATTTCTCTTAAAAAGAGAAAAAAGAGATACAATTTTATATTGTTTTGAAAAATAACAATATATCATACAAAAATATAAGTAAAAAAAATATGGATGTCAGAAAATATTTTTAAAAATGTCAGTAAAAACTTTTCCAAGGGTTCGCACCCTTGCTTACTGATAAGGGGGTAGGCAACTCCAGTTTGGCAGAGGCTACAAAAGATCCATCCATATTTCCCAAACTTTGAGGCTTCAGATAATCAGATAGCTGGTGTTGAAGAAGACCAAATAAGACTCTCCTCGCAGGTTATAGTTTGCTTTATTATATCGGTCTATGACTTTGCACACTGAAAAATTGATCTTGGCTTGCAGTGGTGCTCTAATTTTCATTGCTGTGTGATAAGGCTGCCAAAATCTACACTGGTTGTAACATGCTGTCAAAGTTACTACACATATACATCAGTCTATAATTTCCCTTTCTAAAGAACTGCCTCTGTGTAGAATCTATTATAAAAGTAGAACCAAGAATTGTTATAATATTCTGTGAATCAGCAGTCTTTTTCTTTACCACAAGCTCCAAAAGTAAGTTATCTCTTCTGGAATGTTGCTTATATATAGCCTGAGCATACTACCTCAGATTACATCATTCTGAATTGTATTATTTTAAAGGAAATCTTCAGCATAGAACAACAGGCAAAACTAACTTAGAAAAAAAGAAATGGGAAAAATTTTTTAGAAGGAGGTGGGAACCATACCTTACAATATAATAAAATATATAATTAATGTACTTAATATAAGTATCCACCTGTATTGGATATTGTTCTGTTTAGGCCTCAATGCTCTTTCATAATTAGCTTAGTAAACCTACAGAAACCATTTATTTCTATCAGGGTTACCATCTTAACATCTGTGTCCATGGAAAAAAAGCCTAACACACCCAGGCAGGTAAAGGTGTGTATAGCTTTTTGGGGAGTACTTAAAATGCAAATTATTGCTTTCAGCTACAATCTATAAGGTAGTCACTTGTACAGTTGTGTACAGTGTCTCTACCCTTAAGAATATCCATATATATTTTTTCAAGAGAGATTTTTTTTTTCATATTTAGCTTTTCTTTTGTGTTTCAGATTATTTGTCAAATACATTTTTATTTTTAAAGGAAATGGGCAGAAACCAGTGTTTTTTCATAGTTTCCCTTCAAAAAATCTGCATTTACAACAAGCTTGGCATATCTATATAGCTAAAGGCATGTCAAAGAGACATATATTTTATGGGGATCATTTTAATAGTAAGGGGTTGTGTTGCCGTATCTCAAGTTCTTCTTTTGCTGCAGTTCAAAGTATTACGGGGAATTTATAAAGGTTATTTTCACCTTTGTGATTCATTTCACTATTTTGTAAATGCTTTTTTAAACAATATTTTTCTATTTGGTATATTTTCAATGTGGTTCTCTGTCTATAAAACACTATTATTGATACTGAGGGTCTTTTGTGAAACAGATAAGCATCAGAGTCTGGCAGACCTACTCTATAGGAAATAATGGGTTTTCACCAGGCTAAATCTTTATACAATTAACACATACAAAACACTTTATTTTACTATAAATCAATCAAAATGGATGGCGATGTTGATATATTGCTGATATTTCACCAAGTTAACCTAGTTAAAAATGTTAAAAATGTTTCAAATTTCAAAGTGATTCTCCTTTCCACGCTTTCCACTTTGCTACAGAAGCACTTACCAATACCCACTTTTACTTGTAGTTCACAAGAAGCATTCATATATATATATATACAGTATATATATATCGTATATACTGTATGTATATATATATATATATATATATATATATATATATATATATATATAAAAGTTAGGGTAGAGTGGTTGTGTTAGTCCACAGATGCAAAGAAAATGAGTATTGCAGTATTTGGTGATACCTTTTTCATTGGACTAACAGTCTTTTAAAATAAACATGCTTTCAGGAGGTTGATTCTCTTCCTTTCATCAGGTTCAAGACAATACTAAATACAGGCAAGAAGGTATTCTACTGAGATAACATACTATAGAAAGCAGTTGTAAATATACTTGTCATGAGGGGGGTTGGTGGTAGAATTCCATGGTACAGAGAAACTCATGGTTTAAAAGCAAACATAAAAAAATGCATAATTTTCCATAATATAAAAGAAAAGATAAGACAAGAAATAATAACAGCGCAAAATAATAAAAATATAAAAACTTAAAGTCCAAATATGATAATTAGATCTTGCAATGCTGCTCCAGAATGAGATGAAAACGTAGAATTGTTGGTAAAAATCTTTTACCTGTGGAGAAGCGCAAGAAATCGCACAATAGTGCAATAAAAGTGTTATGGAGAATTTTATAGAAAAGAAAAAACGCCACCAAAAAAGATCACTTCAAAAAATGATAGTGGAGTGTATAATTTGTGGGTAAAAGAATGTGGAAATAACACACACACCAAAAATCTGTGTCACTATAAAATAGTGCAGAAGAGTGTACCCATCTATATGCGCTTACCAGAAGCAAAAAAGGAATACACCTTGTATAAAACGCTTTCAATCTGTCAGATATTCCTGCATCAGGGTAATCACTCCATGTTTTCCCACAGTAAGGATCTCAGAAGCAAAAAGGGATTACACCTTGTATAAAACGCTTTCAATCTGTCAGGTATTCCTGCATCAGGGTAATCACTCCATGTTTTCCCACAGTAAGGATCTCGATTATTAGCTCTCCTTTCAGGTCTGCACAGCCTCACAGTCTGGTCACTCCCAGCCACCATAAAGGTATGATAGTAAGATCTCATTATCAACTTATTTTTGTTCCTGAAATAAATGTTGACCACAAAAGAAACTCACTGTTCATGGTGTATTAATCCCTAAAGGCTGCTCCAGAACTTGACTGATTCCCTACTATATATATATATATATTTATATATATATACAGTATATATATAGTGTATTGCTTGAGACTTGGGAAAGGGAGGACAGTCCTCTTGAAAGCTTGTCTATGTAAACTGTTAGTCCAATAAAAAAGGTATCACCAAGTATTGCAATACTCATTTTTTGCATCTGTGGATTATCATGACCACTCTATCCTGATATATATATATATATATATATATATATATATATATATATATAACATGACAATTGTAAAAAAAAATACATCCAAGATTTTATAGGATTGTCAATATGGTCTTTATTCATTTATATAATGAAAAGTTGTTTATAACATTTCTACCATATATAGGATTCACAATACAATACGATATCATATAAGTGATGATGTTTTTAATATAGAGCAAAAATAATATATAATAGGCTTTGTTAAATAAACAAATTAATTAAACACAGGTCTTGCTTACATGATGATTACAAAATGCATAATCAATATGTTTAGTTATACCATGCAACTTCAATTTCTTCTCCCAAATTATATTGTTTATCCACAAGATGAATTTCTAGAACCTATAAAAGAAAATACAATAAACAGTTATTTAATATAGGTTCAAACTTCACAGTACAAGATGTTTATATTTCAATGTCAGCAACTACATTGCATTGTTGTGTGATTTTAAAATGTGCTAAGCTTTAAAAGCTGTTGAAATCATTGGGTCATAAAACAGCTTCAAGCCTTAAGCCATAAGAAAATCATGTAATAAAACCTAGAATTATATGGTGTTTTGGATGTTTGTTTTACAAAACATCTACATATTGCAATGCAAAATATACTTACAAAATATTTTTGAAAGCCTTTACAATAGTTTGTAGCAAGTGGATTATGAGCAATCTAATGAGTTATTAGGTAAAACATGAGATTACAATAATGTTATTCATGTATTATTAATCTATTGACAAAATAATAAAGTTTTATTTTCAACTGCATTATATTGATAATGTAAAATGGTTATCATGTATATTACATAAGTAATATAAGTGTGCTTATTTGAATTTATATTTGAACAGGTTTATTTATTAAGCACTCATTAAGTGTTGATCATAAATTTTAACCTTAATTGAATTTATAACTAATTTGGAATTTTACCAGATATATTTTTTTTCAAAATCCTCCATTAATATACACCTTTGATCCATAAATGGAGCATTAATATCAGACTGTAGTTTGTCTAGTTAACATTGCAATTATGAAGCAGTATTATCATACTTAAGAGGAACGATAGTCTTTGTACCGTTTAGCAATATTTTAATTTTAATCCCAGTTCCAATTTTTTTCTGATACAAGCATTATTGTTTGTATAAACTCCTGAATGATCGTACCATTCCTTGGTCAGAAAGCCCATGCTTGGTCACTAGAATCAATGTTGCAACTGTAACAATTAACTATTCAAAATTTTTTAAAAATTGCAGATTTTAGCAGGCAGCAAATATCCTGAACTTGTTTTACTCCACAGGACAAGTAATAACATTGTTTAAACTTTACTCTCTGAGTAAGGTTATGCCATGGAGCTGGAAATAGCAACATTTTTAAAATTCAGTTGGTAAACAAGGGATATAACCGCCAAAATTGATTTAAAAAAGTTTACGTTAAGCAGAATTTTTGAAATATATCAGCACACACTGGATGATTATTCACTAAAGTCCGAATTGTTGCGTATAGGTGCAAATCGCCACATAAAGACAGTCACAATAGGCTACTACTGTCGCAGTTGCATCTTAATAAAGAGAATATTGTCGCAGTCGTGACTTTATTATGGGAAAATTGTAGCAACTTTACAATGGGGAAATTGTAGCAGATTTTCTATGGGAATCTGCTGTTTGCAAATTCGACAGTCAAATTCCCACCTTAGTGAATAACCCCCTTATTCATATATTCCCAAACACACATACTGTATATACCCAAACACCCACACAAGCAGAGACATGCATACTCACACATGTCCAGTCACATTCTGATACTCATATACTGTACCCTGATACACGATACACACGCTAACACATCAGCAGACACACACAGCTCACTCACTCATACCCAGTCACACACATGCACATATACAGGCACACATTCAGACACACACATTGCCAGGTATATTTAGACATACACATATACTGTACCCAGACACACATAGACATACTTACACATACATTCCCAGACTATACCTAGAAAAGCACACACATCCTCATCCTCATGTGTTCCAACCAGTGAAATGTACATTCACATACACACACATCTCCTAACTCATGGTAAGTATTCCCCTGGCTATGTTACAATATAAGATGATGCTAGCAATAAACATGTTAAAGTCATTTATATGGAATTATATTCTATATGCCTTTCAACATATGCAGAGATTCAAGTAAACTCTTAGGCAAAAGTTATTAAAGTTGAAAAGACCGATCTTGGCTTTTTAAGTATATCCTCGAGTTGATCCCATCTAGATTATTGCTCGAGTTTTTCAATGGAAAGTTAGCCATACTACTAATGTAAAGTATACTACTAATGTAAAGTATACTACTAATGTAAAGCCATACTACTAATGTAAAGACATACTACTAATGTAAAGTCACACTACTAATGTAAAGTCATACTGCTAATGTAAAGTATACTGCTAATGTAAAGTATACTACTAATGTAAAGTCATACTACTAATGTAAAGTCATACTACTAATGTAAAGCCATACTACTAATGTAAAGTATACTACTAATGTAAAGCCATACTACTAATGTAAAGTCATACCACTAATGTAAAGTCATACTACTAATGTAAAGTCATACTACTAATGTAAAGTATACTACTAATGTAAAGTATACTACTAATGTAAAGTATGGCTACATTTCCATCGAAAAACTCAAGTGATACTCTCACGGAAACACGAGATCTCGTGGGATAAACTACAAAAGCCGAGATCGGTCTTTTCAACTTTAATAACTTTCGCCCGTATACTATTAATAGTAATAAAAAGAATTCATACCTCATTTTGGAAAGTAAAATGTGTAATTGGTTCGGTGGTGCCCTTATATGTAACTGTCACTCTTGTTATTGTATTTTTGCCAGCTCCCCATACATATACATGTCCAAGAAGGAGGGTGTTGCTTCCTGTTAAATACTGGTTGTGCTGTATTTGGCTCCTTACAATGTTCTAAAATCAATTAAGAAAAAGTATATAAAATGTTTAATGTCCACTCATCATATCAGAGGTAATATTTATTTATTTTACAAACAGTTAACCATTTGTAAACATTAAACTTAGTACGTTTGAATTGCAGTTAAAAAACCTGCAGAATGTTTTCCATGCTTGCTAAATGAAGTCATTTCAGATACAAGCAGTGTATTTTATATATATCTTGCAAAAGATTTCAGAACCTTGACCAGCTGAAATACAATTATTTTGACTGTTTTAATTTTAGAGAAACAAAACCTTAATTGGATTAATCCCTTAATAATTTTTAAACCACTTTTGTTAACAATTACACCTCAAGCTTTTTGTATCAAGCTCCACACTGTCTAGAAGGGATTTTAACCCATTATTTTAGGACATTTTATCCCAGGTTGTTTAGGTCAGTTAAATGATGATTGTGTACAAACATTTTAAAATAGTGCAACAGATTTCTAGGCTGTTGTATGGAACTCTCTGTTCTGAGCTACTATACTTTTAGTTTGATCTTGTGTTTGGGAGCAATGTCCAATACCAATATGTCACACAAGGTTTGATTCCTTTATCAGCCTGTAACAGGTACATTGGCAGTGTTTGTCTGTATTTTGCCACCTGTTCTGCTTTCTAATTTAGCAACAAACCCAAATCCAGATGATGTAAAGTAGAGTTTAATTTATTACTGTATGAATTGTGCTCTGAGGTGTCAATACTTTATATTTTTATTAACCAAACAATACCATATTACTATAAACCATATTTATTTTGGTTGCTGTAAATAAAAATGTAATGATGCCTTAAAAGGTCCCCTGCTAGGGCCCAACAGTTTGCTTAACTAATTAACAGATAAAATTGGCCCTTTTAAGATAACTAGAATGCTGGATCTTGGTAAAAATGAATTTGATACCCATGCTTTAAAACACAGCATCAAATACATCATAATACATCAATGCAGAAAATGAGAGAGTTGTTCAAGGATCTGAATACTTTAGCAAGGGTAGACAAGTTTGATGTAAAACTTCATTATTCTTAGATATTTGTGACATCATTTAACTTCTGCGACTGTTTCTTACTCTACAAAGGAGAGTTGGCAAGTATTAAAAAAGGTGGTATAATCACTGCTATGGAGTTATTTTCAATTTTAGGAGGCGATGAGTACTTAAACACTCTAAATGTGAATCTGTATATAATAATAATGTTGACTTCCGTAAGAAAAAAAATAAAACTAACTGACTTCAAGGAAGAATTTTTTTTTTTAAATTGTCTTGAACTTTTTTCATTATCATGCATTTAATAGGACTCAAAATACAGTACAAAAAGTCAGTGTAACGTTAACATAAATTCAAAGCAAACATTCTGTTTTTTTCTATAAATAAATATTGAACAGATATATTAAGCAAAATATACCTTATCAGCAGACAGTTTTGCTAGAAGATAATTTTTCTTTTCTATTGAATCTAAAAAAGAGAGTACAGGTTGTTACAGAAATAATTGGTATTAAAAAAAAAAAAGTCTTCTTAATGAAATTCAAAGTATCCAGTTCACATTCCCTTAAAAAGAAAATATATATGGGTGAAATGTATTAAAATTGGTAAATATATTCTATATCGCGATATTGAATGGGTTTTTACCGGTATCATCAATATTGTGATATCGAAATTTTACCGATATCGGAATTTCAGCCATTCTGCCATTGAAATCAATGGTTTGGCCAAAATTCGATATCACGATATCAGTAGTATCTATATCGCAATATCAGTAAAATTCCTATATCGATGATATCAATATTAGTAAAAACCCGTTCGATATCGATGCTATCGCTTTTAATAAATTTCAACCATAATCTTAAAAATATGTATTGTAAAATTAGCAAACCATTATGCAATGCACAACATTCTCTGGTTAGATACATAACATACCTATACTTCTCCCATCATCCCAGAAAAGATTTCCATGTGCTTGTCCTTGGTCATCCAGGGCAATGATTATCCCCATAAATTTCTGACGACTGTAATTAAAATACATTGTAAACATTTTCTTGGTATAAAAAGTTTTTAAAAAATATATAAAACTTCAGCAATTATTTAAATTGTTTTTTTTTTTTTTTTTTAAATCAGAGGGAGATATATGTTAGATTACCATATAATTGTGCTAAGAAATCTGTTTAAATATTTTTAAAGGAACACTCTGGCCAAAACTGAAAAAAAAATGCATTTAATAAAAGTTAGTAATTTGTATTTACTAACATATGCATTTTTTCAATTTTGGCCATTGTGTTCCTTTAATTCATAGAAACCCTATGAACTTAATGTATTTTTATTTACAAACTTAACAAATAAAGGCAAATTATACTTTAGTTAATGCATCAACAGTTCTCAGTGATTACAATATATTGCACCTTTGATAGCACATTTACAATATCATTAGTCATTTATTCCAAAACACTATACATCAAATTAAATTCCTTTTTAACTACTGATGTGAAATAGAAAATTGCTGTGGTTTAATGCTTAATTCAAACTGACAGAAGTTAAAAAGATGTATAACAGGAAGCAGTAATATGGCCTTGAAAACCCCACAAATGGACCATTTTTCCCATATCCTGTATTTTTTAAGATATTAATACACATCTGCACAATTTAATTTGGTTACTTAGTTATTTTAACGCATTAAGAAAAAAAATTGTTTTGTCCCATGGTAAAAGGTAGAAAACTAAAAGTATTTTAAGGTAATAATGATAATCCTAATTATTTAAGTATAATGTATGCAACAGATTATATCTAAATTTCTTCCTATCCTGTTTGCTTGAGATGGTCATAAGGTTTTAAAAATAAATGAAACCTTTTAAAACTCACGCATTTCATTCTAGACTATTATTTTGTTGCTTCTGTACTTTACATGTGATATGAATACAAAACTGGATTGGGTTCTTCTAACCCAGGGGTCGGCAAAGTTGTTTGGGGAGGGAGCCATTTTACTCCCTCCTCCAGCGGCGACAACTATCTTGTGAGCTGCTGGAGGAGGGAGGTGTACCCTCTCCCGACCACATGACCACCGACGGCCAATCAGAAGAGCCGTCGGTGGTCATGAGCAGGGCTTTGGCGTGGCTTCAGCAGTGCGCTCCGAGCCACAACAAGGCGGCTAAAGAGCCACAAGTGGCTCGTGAGCCACACTTTGCCAACCACTGTTCTAATCCAGAAAACAAAAATTGAAAATATCATATAATATTTTCTGTGTGTTCTGGAAGAGTCAGATCTACTATTAATGCATTACTGGTTTCAGAATAAAATCATAAATGTTTTAGTACTGGCCTATAATCTCTATGAGAACAAAATTGTATCATTCTATCATTTGGAGAAAAAAATGGCATATGTGCTGTGTAATTTATCTATATGCTTTTTGTAGGAATACATTTCTCAAATTTGCATTGCAATATCATGTATGACAAATGCTGATTAAATATTTTTTGAATAGATATGTGCATAACCAATTTTGTAATACTAGCATTAATTACATGAGGACGCACATATTCATACTCTGGTGCAACATTTAAAAGTAAAATATCTGTTTCTGTAATTACCTGTAAAAAGTATTATTAGCTGGTTCTTGCCATGGTATAATGTATCCACCTCTAATGTGCAGATTGATGTGTTCAAGTGGAGTTGGTAAATTAACCCATTTTCCTCTCTCAGTAACTTGGTTACCCTTTAAGAAAATTCACAAAAAATTATGTGATATACACCATGCACAGGTCCTCTTCTAGAGCGTTTTTGAAATACCCAATCCAACACCTTCCAATATTAGTTTTCTGAGATAGTCTCCAGTTAAAGGAAAAAATAGTCTACCTAAAAGTGTAAGATTTTGCTGGAAGTAGTTAGGGCAGAGTAAGAGGCTGCAGTTCAGGTCCACAGGGACTTGGCACAAGCTATACCTAGGGCGCGGAGTCCAAGGTAAGCCCTAGTCTTCACCATTGACTCCTGCAAGGGGATGTGGGCATCTCTTCAGGGAAAAATGTTGTGGCCCCTAGGTTTGCTGTCCATTGGTGGACAGAAGAATCAGAAGGCATAGTTGGTTACAATTTCAAGAGTCAAGGCAGGCAGCAAGGTTCAAGTTTGAGGTTCAGGCCAAAGGTCAGGGCAGGCAGAGTGATTCGAGTGGTCGCGAGGTGAGCTGAAGTACCTTTAAAGCATTTGCTGATCTCCGCTTGCAGGAGACCAGGGAGCGCTTACCCATCTCGGCGAACTGATGAGAAGCATCGCAAGGTAACTTTGCTCTTTCCTGAATTACCTCTTGGTCTTTCTGAGTTTACCAAGCGAGATCTCACATTGTTCTCACAAGATTTTTCTGATTTTTCTTAGACTGAGTTTTTCCATCTCGATTTTTCAAAATTTTTGATGGAAAGGTAGCCAAACTAGTAATGGCTACCTTTCCATCAAAAAAATCAAAATTGAAAAACTCGATCTTGAAAACCCAAAAATATCTTGCGAGAATAATGTGAGATCTCACTTGATAAACTCGAAAAGAGCGAACTTTCTGAGTTTAATAAATTTCACTGTTAGAGTAACAACACACATAGTTTTCGATTTTAACTGTACTTAGCATATTTTATGATGTACTTATAATAATACATACCGTGTGATAGTCATACCAGCGGGTATTGGGTATGTATGCATTAACTTCTCTCTGATTCTGAACAAGAAAAACAGCAGTAGGTTATCAAAAATAAAATTATGTGCATGTCAGAAAGAAAAGAAGGACCCACTATAACTGGTATACACTCATGATATTGCTTTACAGTAAACAATGGTCTTTCAAGCATTTACTAAATTAGATGTTTATTGCATTAATTCGTAAAAATTATTGTTTTGCATCATACGTTGTTTTATCAGTGGTGTCTTTTTAGTTCCCAGGGAAGAAAACTTGGAAGTTGTATGTATGTCTTATTTTAAACCCTGAGCAAAAGTTGTGAATATACTCTAATTTTGTTATCTAATTCAGGATCTTCCCCAGCGATAAATTTATTTTGAACACACCAGTAGCTGTTTGATCATTGAATCCTTCTAGGAAGATGTTAGGTTTTAGAGAAACTTTTATAACTATAATAGTACTCCTTCTGAGATCTGAGAATAATAGACATGTTTTATACTTACCATTTCTAGTGCTGGGCTTATCATAAATGCTGGTCCCCATAAAAATTGCTTGTATACATCCCAGGTTGTTTTATCTGAAATAAATCTTTAAAATAAATTTAGTCAAGAATTAGAGATATTCATATAATTTGTAACTTACAACAAACAATACACATTTTGCAGAAAATGCATAGTAAATTAGGATCTGTGAACTAGTATATATATTCACAATTCTCAGTTCTTAAAATGGACCCAAATATTCTATTAAACCCTGATGATCATTATGTGTTATATCCACATAATGTGATTGTAGGCTTGATGTCTAGAATTGCAGGAAAGCCTATTTTAATAAATGTTCTTGATGTTTTTGTCATTTTCATTTCTGTAGTCTTTCCTTTGGTCAAAAATGAAAACAATGCAGTGTTGATTTTTATTGGAGTAAAATGTCGCAAGGGCGAAATTTATTAAACTCGGAAAAGCTCGTTTTCGCTTTTCTGAGTTTAATAATCACAAGATCACTCTGAGCGTTCGGGAGAACAGGCTGCACGTTCTCACGGTAAGTATCGCGAGACTTTGTGTGTGCAATACTTGCCGTGAGAAGCCTTTTCTATAGAGTATATCCATGGAAAGAGCAGCTAAACAGTACAAGCTACCCTTTCCATGGATATATTGTATAGAAAAGTTTCTCACGGCAAGTATCATGCACCAAATCTCGCGATACTTACCGCAAGAACATGCAGCCTGTTCTCCCAAATACTCAGAGCGTTCTCGCGATAAAGCTCAGAACAGCTGAAACAGCTTTTTCGAGCTTAATAAATTTCACCTAAAGTTTTTATAGAAAATTTTCAGCTTCGATCAATTGTTTCAACATTAATAATGGTGAGTAGGTGAAAAAGTATCAGTCAGGGGTCACTTAATTATGAAATGTCCATCTTGTAATACTGATGGATGTTTGGATCTTATTAAAGGATCAGCTTCATGATTACTGTATAATAAAATTTTAAAAGACTTATTTTTTAATTTTTTTAGATAGAAATAAAATAGTCAATGGGAATAAAATAAGAAAAATATACTTACTCATGTAACAAAGGACGGATTACAGTAGAACCTTCTGTATGAGCCTCAAACATTAGTGTATATAGGTATGGTAAAAGTTTGTATCTGATATTAAGGACATTTCTTGAGATGTTTTTAAAGTTTTCATCAAAGCTCACAGGATCTTGTCTCTACATTAAGATAGATGGGAAAAGTCATGTAGTAAATTAATTCCAAACCTTTTCTTCTGTTTGAACATTAATAAAATCACAACTATAAGCATCCTTTATAATTTGTCTACTTTGTGATATGAATATTTATCAAGAATTCTAATTTAATTAATTAAGATAAGTCAAGAAAACACAGTCAATTTATCTTAACTCCTATAAACTAAAAATATTTCATAGTATCCCATAACTATATTTCATAATATCCCTATGAATTGCATCAAATTACAAAATCAACTTTACTACTACTACTAAAAGAAAAAATATCAACCTGCCTACATCATTACTTACATATGATTTTAATCAACCACTGACAAAACACTGATCTATTTTATGTCTTTTGTCCTGAGAACAACTTCAGTTTTAGAACACAAACAGCATATTACATCATTCTCATTTAACTTAAGAGATCTTGTAAACAAAAGTATTGTACTAGCCTAGTATGGTAGTATGATAATGACTTCATTATCAATAACCGGTCTTAAAGTACACTGTCATACTTGACATACTCTTGCAACTCAAACTCAAACCACTTTCACATACAGTATTATTATATCCTATTTACACAACTTTTTCAGCACTATTATTCCTTACTCATACAATCTTTGGCTCAAAGTTCTCAAGCCATAATATTTTTTAACCTGTTTTACTGTTAATCTATGCTGATTTAAATTAATTTTACAAGTGGAATTAACTGATATGTACCACTTTTTCCTAGATGCATTTGGTCAATCTATTTGAAAATGAAAAAGCAAATAGGTTACTTAGTTTGCAGTCATTATTTGTAAAATCTGACTAGTACTGCTACAATGTACACCCTTACACAGGAGTACCGTACTAGGCTAGAACAATACTTTTGTTTACAAGATCTCTTCAAACCATGCTAATCCTGAAAAGCATGATGTACTTGCCAACAAACACCTAAATATCACCAAAATATCATAGTTTTCCCACTCATTTATGAAACCCAGGGTAATAATTATAAGGCTCTGATTTTGTTTACTTTTTGCAATTAAAATCGTATCTGCAGTAACCCACTGCACTGGCATCATAGCAGGCATAAGATAGTACAAGACAAAGTGAATTGCTATAGCTAGACTAGGGGGAAATTCACGATAGTGCGAAGTGTGGTGCAGAGTCTTTGCCTCACTTCGCACTGACTGATATGCACTCGCTGATGTCCTGCATGAGCACTTTAAAGGGATTACATTCTCAGCGAGACGACTCTTCTGGTCTCACCGAGACTGGAATCCCTTTAAAGCGCTCGCTGATGTCCGCCTGTAGGATATCAGTGGGCGCATATCAGTCAGTGCGAAGTGAGGCGAAGACTCCGCACCTCACTTCGCACTATTGTGAATTCCCCCTAAGTGTATCCTATGTAACCCATATGCTTTGTTCATATTAATTTTGCCACCATTTTTGGGGTTAATGGCAAAATATTATGTAAAATCTTCTAGACTTCTACCTCTATAAAAATATTTGGAAGGTGGTTGCCAGTAATATATAATATAATTATCAGTAATATATAAATGCAGGAAAATAAAATTCAGCATATTTACATTCTCAGTCATATTCTCATTTGTTACTGAACCAGTGGTCTCAGTCCTTTTATTTTGTACTACTAACATCAATTGAGTTTAGTCTTTAGTCTCTAGGAATTAGCATCTAATTTGTAACTGTAGCTAGTCCAGCATGTTGTTAGCTATTGCTTATTCCAATACAAACTGTTGACAAATATGTAGTTAAACTGCTTTAAAAAAAATGTTAATTTTAACCTGAACTATAATTTACCATGAATCCTTTCCCATTGTGATTCCTTGAATATGGATAAAATGCCCCCAGCTGCATCCAGCGGGCACATAATTCATATGTAGTATTTTGGAAGAAGCCACAAATGTCTGCTCCAGTCTGTTGTAAATAAAATAGTTAATTCAGAAATTATTACATAGATATCCTCATTATCTTCACTACTGTTGTTACAAAATGTGCATATTGGGGAACATTTACTAATGTCAAAAATTGTTTAAACCAGTAAATGCAGGAGAAACATCCTAAAGATATCTCTGTTTTTTCCTATTTACCAAACTGTTCTAATCCAATTTCATCACCAAGAAGAATCTCCTCCCTCAGTCTGCCATAAACCCATTACTTCCTGTGAAGTTGGTCCTGCCATTTAACAAAAGTTCAAAATGTTTTCTCTCTGTAAAAGTATATTGATATCGATCTGTAATGGAGGGGGACCATGACTGAAAAATACTGAAAAATTCACCCTGTCAATAGATCAATATTTATATATAATGGTTTATTTTGATGCATGGGAAACATTCTTAATGATCTTTTATAAATCAGATAATTTAAAAAGTACAACAAAATAGACAAAGACATCAAAATGGAGTGAAACTAATCAATATGGGTGAAATCCTCTTAATAATTTAAAATGTTGGCACAATGGGGTTGTTTATTCATGTAACTAAAACACAGTGTTGCCTAACTGCTTGAACTCATTGATACATTTTACACACATTGCTAGTAATTTATTTTTGCAAATGGACACTAGACTTTTAACAGATTTGTTGCCTATCACTTTTTATAATGGTAACAGTATCATTCCGTATCATTTTATTTTGTATCTTAACAATGGATTGTATCTTTAAACTTCATTTAAAAAAAAAAAAGTTTATTGTTTCTTTGTTCAAGCAAGGGACCAAGACATGTGCTGGCTGCTAATATTTCTAAGTAAGTAATGCCTATCTGATAAGTAAGGTAAGTAATACCTTTTTTTAAAAAATATTATTTAGTTTACCTTCACCAGAGAATTTGTAGTATAAATAAATTAAAAATGAATCCTGCCTGTAGGGCTCTCCCTTGCTAATAAAGAAAATTATAACCAAAACTAAACCTTTTTGCAAAAAATGCCTCGGGCTATTAGTGAGACTGTGGAATCCCTTTTTTTTCTAGTATTCTTTTACACTGCTTTCTTTCTTAGTTATTCACTGACATTCTGAAAAAAATGCTGTTGCTATTTTCCCAATTATTTTGCTTACTTATGTTGTGTATTTCTTTAAATGTATTTTTATTAACAAAATAAGTTGATAAACATTTTTTCCAGGACTATAGAAGGAATATAATTATTCTATCTTTGTTGTTCTACCTATTTCTTACCAAGACAACAGATGCTTGTTACACTTTGCTGCAAACTACTCCTTCCTCAGTGGAAAAAAATTAAATATTACCCAGGCTATATTATACAGTTATTGATCTCAAAGGTTGATCTTAAACCAAAAGTTTAATTGACTCAATACAGGAAGAGAGAAGTTCTATTTTCTTTAAGTGAGAATTTTTTTTTACATCTCCCTCCCTGCTGGCATTCTGTTTTGACAGCAGAGCTGTCTTATATATATGATTCTAAAGAACTTTTTATGAAATTGATTGAATCAAAAATAACTTTTTTAATTTTAATGAAAAAAAATTGTCCACAGACAGAAAAGTAACCTGTATAAGCCATCGCTCAAAACACAATAGAGTTTGTTTTAGGGACAGGTTAACCTTAGAAATAATACAAAATAGAAACAGACAGAAGATAAATTTAAACTTTGAATATATATAAAAAGAGTTATCCCTGTCTCCAAAAGGGATATTCAAAAATTTCTGCTTAGTATATGTATCAGTGGCGGATGCTGGTCTTTCAAGGAGAGGAAGCTCAATTTTGGCCTACATAATAAAATGTATCGGTTTATTTATACGTGAATTCTACCCTCCATTCCTTTTCAAGAAAATGATCTGTGACCCTGTCGGTACCAACAAGGCGTCTTTTCCAGGGTCTTGACTACACTACAGCAAAAGATCGCTAATTTGCTCATTTCGCTGTCAATCAAAAAGGGATTCAGCCTCAGACAGATCATCCAATCATCATGCAGAAGCTGAGCATCCTGGCCAACCGAAGTGCTGCTCCATAGACCCCCAGAGACGCTGAGCGTCCAATGGGTGGGACAAAGCCCAGCATTTATCCAATGACTCATCTCATTTCGCTGCACTTTTTGCTTCGCTATTGAACTCTGTGGACGCTAAGCATCCACACTATTTAAAGCACTGTGAAGCTGCAGGAATGAGTGAGAGGAAAGCCTCATCGTTAACAGTGATAAGAAGCTGATTCTGAACAAAAGTTGAGCGTGTTGTAGCGCATATTTAGTCAATGACATGTACATACAGCAGTATATATTTGATCATTTATTTTTTTACATTTGAAGGGAAGCTGAGCTTCCCTTGCAGGCTTAGAGCAATTGCCACTGATATGCATGTGCCTGAAAGAAAAGGATGAAAAGTGTCCTTTGAATTTGAATTTATTACAAAAATCATTTATTAAAACAAGTTTGTCATAGTTAACAAAAAACTATCCAAAAAAAAATCTCATGGAAAAATTTTATCTCTACAATATTGCAAATTGTCCCTCTATTTATCCAATCTGCTGAAAATGTTAGAAAACAACTACATTATAGGCTACTAATCTAGTAAGATTCAACTTACCCAATGAACTAGTCTCACATAACTTGGTTATACTAATTCTAAATTGTTTGCCATAGGTACAGCTCTATTAAGAATTGCAAGGTTTTTTCATATTAAAAAAAATTGGAAGCTTCTGTAGATGATGAAGTAATTTAGGGAACTTAATAATTTTCATAAATGAACATATAACCCCCCCCCAAAAAAAAAAAAAATCACCAGCAATTGTATACCTATTTTTATGAAACAAGATTTGTTAACAAAGGGGAAGATTAACAGCATACAAGTCAGAAACTTTAGTTCGGAACACAAAGAAGGTAACAGACATTTCTGACCACTGAAGCTGGAAAACTCATTTCATTTAGAACACTTTTGGTAGATACAATTGTGTTAGAACAGCTTAGCAAATAAGCAAAAAAATTGATATAGGCTGTTCCACCTGCATTAACTAGTTGAAAAACTTTTCAGCCTTTGTAAATATTTACCTAAATTACAGTAATGTTCTTCTTTATAATATTTGAAGGCCCATTATACGTTAAGTATTCACAAAAAAAAAATGAATTAATTCTGAAGAAACCATTTAGGAGTTGCAAGAACTTTTGGAAATAAAAACAGTTGTCATGAAATTTTAACTAATGCTATGGAAATAAAAACAGTTGTCATGCAATTTTAACTAATGCTAATACTAATACTGAAAACTAAATCAAAAACAAAAAAAAAAACAGAAATAGATAAAAAGATAGGCAAATGCATACAAAATGTACTTACATATGAAATTCCAAAAAGGCTAAATTCCATCATCCCTATAATAAATATAAAAGTGGTCTAAGTTAATAAAAAATTTAATTTCACATGAAATGTAGTCTAAGGATTCCTATATATTGTATCATTAAAATAAAGCTTTAAGCCAGTATTATCTTGGAGGTACTCTGTAGATATACAGTGATCTGTGAATGCAATATGGTAACCGACATTAAAACATTCATTGTACATATTATGAGTTGCATTTTTATTAGTGTGTTAAAAATATAGTGGGTTTAATAACATAGCAAGTCAGAAAATAATAAAATGTTACTTTCTGCTTCTGTCATTATAAAGGAGTATTTGTCATTGTATTATATAAAAGGGTCACTTACCAATGATAGATTTATCAATTTGATTCCATGCTGCAGTGTTGTCTCCTAGCCAATGTCCAACCCACTGTCCAACTGTTGGATAGGTAGAGCGACTTACAACAATTCCTCTTTCTCCAGTTACATTTTGCATTGCACTTTAGAATAAATAATTATTTAAAAAAAATTCTTAATATACATGCACAAAAATAAAAAGGACACTTAAAAATCTGTATTAAATTCAAACATTTTAAATACTAAACAATTTATAGCAATTGTACTCATTCAAAAGCAAACAAAAGTCTTTCAAGGAAAATAGAAAACATAAAATAGGTGGTTAAGGAATAATCATAAAGCCATTTTGACATACAAAAAAAAAACAAAAAATAAACAGCATCACTGTGAATACATCATTCCATTAAAAACATAGCAATCAATCCAGGCAATGAGTTCAGACCATCATTTTGGTCAAAAAGACATTATTTAGAGACATGTGTTTAAAATGTTTTCACAGATTGAAACATTAAAATCTATGCTTTTATCATATTCACAGTGATGCCACTTATTTTTTATTGTTTTGCTTGTGACCTGCATTGGTGCTTTCCACCATGCTAATTACTCAAGGAGCAGAATTTATATTCAGGTAATTTGAAAATACTTCATGTGGAGTGGTAAACTTTTGAGCCACAGCATTTCTATTTGGATTCCTCTGACATATAGTGGTGTCTATACCACAGTGCTATGGTGCAGATAAAAGCAGTGTATTATTTACAATGACACCAAAGGACTATAAGCACTATTAGCAGTACAGGACTGGCTACCAGCTGCAGGCAAAATTATTCATAAGTATGCCAAATGAATTCACAAGATATATTAGATAGCTATTGTTGAATAACATAACTGAACTGAAGCAGCTAGTGTAGTACCACATTGGTTTGTGTCAGGTTTACTGATCGAATCTCTGTTAAATGTGACAATTTAGATGATATTTAAATGTGACTTGACCATACTTTAAAAAGATACTAAACTGCGTAAGGCTATTTCAATAAATCTAGACTGCTTATTACAGCGCTACTTTGAACACTATGGGAGATTAGTCAGAGAAATAACAGGCAGAATTTAGGGCTTTTAACATTTTTTAAATTGCCTTTTCACTGAGTGCTTTTGTCGTTTGCCATTTTTCATTTTGATTATGCTGAGAGTTGTTTTAATTGAAGAGGCTACTTAAAAATAACAAATTACACCTTGTTTTTTGTGATATCACAGTTTTTTCAGTCATTTTTAGCAAAAATGATCATTTTCATTAAATACATTTACTTCCCCTTCGTGCAGAAAACTTAAGAGGTATGAGGAGTGCGAACAGTTGGGTAAAGGTCCGAATTTGCATCCTTTCACGACTTTTCCAACCCTGCTTATTTATCTGTGATGTGATGAATTTGCTACCAATTAATTTGCTTACAACAGTCGTAGACTTACGGAGCTTTTCGCATCACTTTGCGTGCATGTGCACAGGTAAATTGGCTACTCAGCATGCAACAGTCTGTTGAAGGAGTAAAAAGTGACTAGGCTTACTGCCCCAAATTCACCTATTTGACTTTGCCAGATTAGAGTGACAAATTGGGGGGTTGATGGCAGGGCTCCAGTATTCTGTAAGGCAGCTATTCATTCAAAAGTGACAATGGCAACTGCGACTGTCGACATGAACTAGGGACAAGGTGACATAGAAATACAGACAGACTAATAGTTACTCATTAAGGTGCGATTTTGACTGTCGAATTCTCAAACAGCGAATTCTCATAGCAAATCCATGACAATTTCACCATTGTCAAATCATGACAATTTTTAAGTTAATATTGCGACAATTTTCCTAAAATACAGTCACGACTGTGACAATATTCTCATTCTAAAGACGGTCTGTGAAAGTAGCAGCCTCTTGCAACTGTCTTTATCTGGCGAATTCAAACCTATATGCAACAATACTGACTTTAGTGAATAACCCCCTTTAAATTTTTTAATATTTAGGGACTAATATGATGCCTGTATTCCAAAAGATGACAAGTGAGTCTGAAAACTATACACCTGTAAGTTTAACTTCTATTGTGGGGATAATGGTTGAAGTTTTTCTAAGAGATGCTATCCCAGATTATCTCAATGTAAACAGATGTATCACTGTGTATCATCATGGGCTAACGACGCATTGATCCTGTCAAACAAATTTAATTAGAAAAGGGTACTTTTCTAGATATGATCATTTAATTAATACTACAGCAATAGACCAGGGGATTGAGAAAAAGTTTTTCCCTCCTGCAAAATTACATTAGTAGCAAGACTGATTGGACATTTACTTCTAGACCAACAAAGAGTGTTTTGGAAAGGTTAAACTCAAATTAGTGTTATTATGTATGTAACTATATAAAGATTGTTGTATTACTCTGAATTTACAGCACACATAATTACTTTACCAGGTGAAAACCACATGCTCAAATAAACAGAGAACTGCTGACAATACATTAATTAAAATAATGAAGGTAAAACTAAATACAGAAAACAGACATACCCTTTAATTGAAGGAAACTTTTTTTATAACTAAGACAAAAAAATAGCTGTTAATTTGTGCATTTTCAGCTTTTTTATATCTAGGTTGATTATAAAACATTGTTTCACTGCCCAATATATCCTACTTTAAATAAAAATGGCAAGTGACCTTGATATTTTCTTTCATTATAGCAATATTTAAATTAGCAAAGATTTTCAGGTCATGGATGCCTATAAAAGTGTTCTTTCTTCCCTGCTTATTGGAGTGAAAATTAAAACTCTCTAATGTATTGTCATTAAATCTTGAATTAACTGCCAAAATACTGACTTTAAAGCTAAAAATTAGCATATAATCAAGTTTGCTTAGGAATTAAGTCACTGCATTAATGATTATACCATAAATGCTTGCATATAGATAAAAGATAACATAACTTTATTTTATCATGCTGACTCAACAATAAGAACAAGTCAGTCACTTACTTATATTATAGTGGAAAGCCTACTTCATAATACATATCTTATTACTATGTGTAGTATCCTAGGCATAACTTTTTTCTAGATTACTAAGGCAACCAGGGTGAAGTTATTAAATTATAAATGTAAAATGTTAACATTTATATATTAATACAATAGAAAAAAGAAAAGAATTGGAGGTAGATGGAAATTCCTTAAATTGATTTCATGGAATTAGGCTACTTAAGAAATGACCTAAAAGTATTATTTTCCAAAATATTAACTTAACCATGTGTCACATCAAGTGGCAAGAGTTAAACAAGTGGCTCAAGAACTGGTGTAAGAAAGAGAAGTTTTGGCTTTTGGAGACCTTGGCCAAATTCTCCATTGGCTACAGGCTACTGGAGGGAGGGGTTAGAATAATTGGAAAAGATAGGTTTAAAATAAAAAAAAAAATAGCCATAAACACCTACATTGCATGATGAACATTGCTGAAAGCCTGACAAATATAATTGATAAACTGGAGTTAAGAAAAGTCTGAAAAACTTTGGTTCTCATAAAGGAATCTGCTTTCTTGTCAATAACTAAAGATAATTATATAGTATTTAAAAAAAATCTTGAATATTATTTGTGCGAGGTAGATATGCTATTAGGAAAAAGGAGCTACAAAAAACCTACAGGGGTTGGACAATGAAACTGAAACACCTGTGGTTTAGACCACAATAATTTAGTAGTATGGTGTAGGGCCTCCTTTTGC
>WMED01001781.1:0-24083 GCA_019650415.1 Pipa parva
TGTTTTCTGAATTCAAAATACAGTATGTTGTTTTTAACAATGCCATCTCAATACATACATTGAGGAGTCTTTGTATAATAAAAAGAAAAAACTATTTAAAGGTCTTTACCTATCAGATAATATCGTAAATAAAGAGATAAGGAATTGAGGCTCCAACAAGATTTGATTTCAGAGCACAAAATTAGATCATGTTCCATTAGGAAATATTACTCAGCGAAGAGGTTGCAACCTACAACTATGGCTTTACTCTCGAATATTCTCCGATAATGTAGTTTATACAAGTCAAAAGCAGAAAAACTATGCAGAAGTGCGTGGCGCTGTATAAATATTTCACATGTCTGTGTGCGACTAAATAGAGAAATTAGATTGTAAGCGCCATAGGGCAGGGATGACTTGACTTAAGTAACCTCTGAAAAGCACTGTGTAAGAATTCAGTGCTATAGAAATATACAATAATAATGATAATTATTAATATGTCACTTGGACATACTCATGCAGCATAGGGCTTGTGAGAGTGATCCCACTGGAGACCACCCCCTCATCTGCTGAACGTCACATTCAAGGTCTACAATAGAGGAAAAGGTATGGACTGCTGGGTAGGCCCTGCTCTGAGGCCCACCCTGAAAAGGGCCCAATGGACTCTCTGCTACTGTGGCCCACTGGAGGATCTTTCAGTCTTCCGGCAGGCTAGTCCTCATGGAAAGCAAAGTGATACCCGGTGACATCAACAAATATTTTACCAAACATACTATTGAAAAATATGGTGGTTGCTGGGACTATGCAGCACCTTACCATAATCTCAGGCTAGTGGTAGAACGTGGGTTACATATGCAGACTCTACCCTCTGGAGCTAGCTAATTTGGAGGGTTGTGGTTTCTTGGTACAATAGATAGTGGTGTGGTGCATTGTAGGAAACATGGGAGCCAGGGACTTCAGTGTTAAAATACAAACAACATTTATTAACTTGTAGCAGAAAGTATAGTAAATTAGAGTGTAATAGAGATTCAGGCACAATTACGTCTTCAATTAGTACATTCAACAAGTAGTTGCCCCTATAAGGATTGCCAACCCAGGGTACTCAATCAATGTTGGAATTGTGTCTCTTGTGCTACACTGTATCTTTAAAAGGAATCCTCAGATGTAGTTTCTTGGTACCCTCCCGAGGCAGGACTAGGCCTCAGGTGACCCTCTTGTGGAGCAGGGTCTTTCCTCTGCACTCCATGAGGTGGAAATGCCCTTTTGACTTAAGTCTGCACTGGCCCTTTCATGGCAGTGGAATGCCAGAAGATGTCACACACAAATGACATATAATGCGATGTGACGCTACGTATGTCGCTATTATGGGGGATACTGGTCGCAGCCCTTACAACACTGAGCTGTCAGCAGGCAGCATGAAGAGAGGGGTGCATCGGGAGAGGAGCTAAATACTTCTGATGAGCTCTTTATCTAAAAGGAGAGCACTGCAGCACTCAAGTAGGATAGGGCCAAGGACGGGGTCCCTACACGAACATACTCAAATACATTTCCATAATTTCCATATTTTTATAAAACACACATGGAAGCAGCTCTGGGACTAGGGGTAGGAAGCCTGGAGTGCTGCCATTCCACTGAAGGGGAGGGTGACCCCTACCCTGTGACCTGTCCCTGAACGGTTAGGTTCTCTTACATTTCAAAATCAGGTTATATAAGGTCCCATGCCATCAGGCACAACTATAGATTAAGCCTTCATTTGCTTTATGCTCACACAAATATTTTCCATTCTGGAAAAAGAAGAAGAAGAAAAAAAAAAGGTAAATTATGTATGAAAGGAATCTCTTGAAACATGAACAATTTTTATCAGATGTTCCAAATACCATACTTATCAGCATGTATTTATGGTTATTCTTAGCCAAGATCTTAAATCATAGAAACCGTATGATTAAAATAGCATTTGAAAAACTGCAGTAGAACATTCCTGGTATGGTGAAGAAGAGGAGAACATTTTCATCATGACAAACCTGTAGAGTGATGACAGTCTATGTCATGGCAACAAAGGTGTATAAAGTATTACATCGGTCTAGAGAGCATCAGTACAGTGTTACAATGTTTGTTTTCTGCAAATACTGCAACACTTCAGGTATTCATCATGCGGTTTGGTTTCTGCAACTGATCTGGTGACATTTTCCATGCATGGATATGTACTATAGCGAATATGCAAAGTGGTCTATGCTACAGTACAAGTACATTTCTGCAGCTGTGGCAAATTCACTTCAGTGGGTGAATTCTCACTTTGATTAATATTCCCCTATAATGTTTAATGGTAAAGTGACCATATCTGGAATGGTTAACAGCCTACTTTTAATTCCAGGATTGCTAGGGAAATACACCCAACCCTCTACATGGCAATGCTTACAAAAGGTGGAATTCAAAGAAATGATGGACTCCAAATGCATAAGTCATTTACTAATGCTGCAACTAAGTCACCCACAATGATTCCTGTAGAACAGTAGTGTCATTTCCAAACCCCACCTCCCAAATATCACTACCTCTCTGATTCTACCCATGGGTGTCTGGAGGGGGGGACAAGGAGGGGCAAGTCTCTCTGCAAGACCATCACAGTCCATGCCCCCCTCACCCCAGAGGGAAGCACCAGGAGTAGTCTTATACTCCCAGTGTGCCCCTCTGTCTGATGGATGGCCACCGCTGTCCCCAATGTGGCAGTTCCCACTATCCCGCTGTGACGTGAGATGGCGATGATGTAATGGCTTCCTGCGGACGCCCATAATTCTACTAAAGTAGCTCAAACTGGAACGCATGAGGGATGATAAAAGAGAAATGTAAAATGCCTTAATAAAATGGAGACATTCCTTTATGTAATATTTAAAGAATCATGAACTACTGAAAACTTTCAAAAGCATGCGCTTGCTACTTTACAACATAAACAGCGAATCCTGCCATATAAAGAGTTATTTGCAATGTATGGCTTTTGCACATTATTAGTAGCTATGCTATAAGCACCGGTGTTCCATTATGTGGTTTTTACTTTAATCTATGAAGATGCTACAGCAATAGACATGATACAATCAGCAATGAATAATATGCATTGCAAGACATGTTTTTTAAATAAATTATAACATGCTATTTATATTACTGCGCAGTGTCTGTATGCTATTTGGCACAAGTTTGTATTTTTTGTTTCTTATCGGTTTTGTTTTTTTTTTTCCTCTTATGAACAAGCATTTGCTTGACAACAGCTGACATTCATACCGCAGAGCACGTTGTAACCATCTCTAAATGTCTGTAAATCTATGTCCCAGGGTGAAGGTTTCTTCAGAAGCATATAACAGCAGAATGAACATAGGTAACAGAAGGAAAGTAAATAGAATAAATATTTTTTTTTTCTTGTTTTGGGGATAAACAATTAAATAACAAAATAAATAAATCAAACATTTTTGACCATTAGCAATTCTTTTAAAAACCGTTATGATAGATTGTGTCATTTTAGCCCTCTCTAATACAGTTGATACATTTCTGAAGCCATATTTTTGTGAAATATTCACCTACAATCAGTATTTTATCATTTGTGTTATACTATATTAAACACAGTGGCATTACCTTTTATGGCTGAAAAAAGCCACAGCTCTATCTAATTCAGACTATTATCCTGCAAGGCTGTTCCAGAGGAAGGAAATTATTATTAAGGAATAATGTTTTATAACTTGTACAGTTATGGGACCTCTGGTACCAACATGTAATATACCAGTGGGTATCTATTGAATTCTTTCTTCTACCTCCTCTGTGTAAGGCCTGTTAATATAATAAATGTGATTTAATAAACCTAAAACATTACACAATTTAATTTGCTTATATTATCCACATGGTGACTACATATGCCCTGTTCATGATGGTTGCTTTTACCTCTAAGCCAGGGGTTGGCAAACTTAGAAAAGGAAGGAGCCATTTCGCTCCCTCCTCCAGCGGTGACAATATTTTCTTTGAACCGCAAAGGGGGAAGAGAGCACTCTCCCAATCACATGACTTGCTGATGGCCAATCAGAAGAGGTGTCAGAGGTCCTGGGCGGGGCTCGGGAGAGGCGCTCCAAAACACAACAAGGCAGCTAAAGAGTTGCATGTGGCTCGTGAGCCATACTTTGCCGACCCCTGCTCTAAGCTTATTTTATCCATTTTTCATAATGTCTACCACCCATCTATCCCACTCATCTAATTTCCATTAAGATCATTAAAAACAAAATGGACACACATTAGGAGTTTAGTGATTAGCATCTGCCTAGAGATCAATCATTCTCATAAACCAGCTTGCTTTTAAAAGCTGTTGAACATTTTGGACAGGTAACAAAGCGTAAGTGCTTAGCTTAGGAAGTTCTGGCAAGTGAGAAACAAGGCAAGTATGTTAAATAAAGAATAAAAAAGGTTCTAAGCATACTTTCTCTCTGGATTCCTCTCCTTCATGTATGCATCAATCCATCATTTATTCTTCAGGCCAGTGCAAATATACAAAGAACACAAGAATGGGCTTTTAAACACATGCTCCTTTCATATTCTAAGGTTGTTCTGGAGATTGCCTTCCCAGAATACACTAGTGTAATTTATATTCATAATATTATTAAAGGCGGCACTGAAAAACGGAGAGAAAATAAGAACAAGGAATGTAACAAGAAATTCCAAAAGTAGGTTCATTTTAAGAACATAATAAATGTCATTTTCCCTTATGGTTTTCTTGTGTCGTAGTGTTACGGTTTTGGACAGTAGCATACATACGCAGCGCAAATCTTCACTGGGCCCCTTCATCACCACCATTTTGTATGAAATGACCTGTCTCTAGGAGTTGGACAGTTGCTCTGGGCCCTTCCCTCCCTTAGCCTGGTAGCAGCTGCCATGAGCAGAAAACAAAAAATGTTAAAGGTGATGGGACTGTGACATCATTGCCACATAATGTGGTGACACAGGTTATCCATTAGACAGATAAGGAAAGAAAGGGACATATCATGAAGATTGGTCTATTCCAGATATACCCCCCAGGAGTGAAGAGGCCATGAACCATAATGGTCTTTCATGACCCCCCACACCCCACTTCCGAATGCCCACAGAGGCGTTCTCTTCTGCCTATATGGTATGAATTCACCTGATCTTAGAGGAGCAATAATATGGATTTTTAGCAAAACTCCCATCGTACATTGTATGGCCCTTAAACACACTGCATAACTGTACATTTTGGCCATATCTACCAAGGTCACAATCATAAATCAAACTGGCCAAATTAAGGCCTTCAACAGACCTTATTGCATTGCACAGTGCACAGAAGAACACAAGTTGCATTGGTCAGTACTCCGAAGCCAAAATGTGACTTGCCTGGCTTGGTTTACTAACCTAGTTGACATAATGCTTGGCATAACATAAAATGCTAAGTGGCTCCTCCAGTAGTAAATGACTGCAAGAGAATGATTACAGATAAGGAGCACTTTAGTATCTATCGGGCATGCACAGCATGGCAAGGCAGAAAAATCTATGTGGCAAAACACCTTGCATGTATACCTATTTGGCTTGCCAATACCACAGTGGTACGCTTGAAAATACAGACACAAGCTAAGGAATTCATCAATCAAGGCAATTGTTTACAGATGTGTAGTAACTCATGGCAACCATTCAGAAGTTACTATTCACTGATAATAAAAAGCTAGGACTGTGAAAGCCAACCTCTGATTGGTTGCTATGGGTTATTAGCCCTCTGTATAGTTTGTCACTGTTGAGAAATTTCTCTGAAGGATTTTTTAGAGCTCAAACTCCTGTGAACATGTTTATGAGTGGTACTATCACAGAACAAGCAAAAGAAATGGACCTAAGTACGAGGCATACAGAAAAATGCATGCGGTAAACTGTTATGTGTGACATTAGCCTTAGCTTTGTTCTCCCCTGTCTAACTAGTTTTACATCATACAAGACCTTTTTAAAGAGATTTTATCAACATCACCAAATGCATAAACACTAACATGACTGGAAGCACCTTCAGGCAATGCAGCAAGTTGATTATAAAAGGACAACTTTGTTTCAAATTTGTAACAATCTGACTTAATCCAACGTTGCCAATCTGAGGCAGGTTTGAATTTCATTAGATTAAGACAAAATGATATGAACCGAATATGGACGAAACCAAAGGTTCATATTCTGGCTCACAATTTTTATAAACAGTACACTTAAAAACATTAGGAAAAAAAAAAAAAGGCTCTGAAGCCAACAACAAATCCATTAAAAAAACAAAAGCTACATTAAAATACTTTAAAAGCCAAAACTGCAACAAAGTCCAGAGACGGAAAAAAAATCAGCAAATACAAACAAACAATAAAGAGAAAAAGGTTTCTCCCCAGTGCTGCAGAGGTGCAGTATACCAGCAGGCTTGTAGGCCTTGATACAACTGACTTAGCTGCAACTACAGACAATTTTGCAGGGGTCCCTTGGACCCTATATCCCCACCCTGTGTTGGGGGGGGGTCAGTGTCTGACCAAAACAATTGGGCACCTCCCACACTGGCCAATATCATAATTAATGAATAATAATTAAAGGCTAATGTGTTCGCCATGTGTGTCTTGGGCAATGTTCCCTTTAGTCAAATTACTGTGAAAGATGCTAATTATCCAAGTTACTGTAGAGAATTCCTACTAGTCCATTTACTAAGCAAGGCACTTCATGTTAATGATCAGTGCATCATTAGATTACTGTTCATATTCCCAGAGTTACTGTGTACCATACTTTTAGACAAGTCATGCTGTCCAAAGAACAGTTATGTCCCCGATCTGGTCCAGTATCACAACACAATATATAAATAATAATAACATTTATCAGAATGGACTGAAAATGGATCCTCTTTACCAAAGTGTAGGTAGTGCTGGTTAATCCTAAGGCATAGAGTCTAAAGGGCTCCTGATCTTCAATTTTAATCTTACAAGACTGGATCTTCCTTTCATATGAAGAGAGGCTTTAAACCAGTGTAAAACATTTTAATTCAATCCTATCTCATCTGCAACAAATAGAGTAGCCTTTATATATTAACTTGGATGTGCAGGCTTCTAAGTGTTTCTTGAATATATTTTACAACTCAACTGTTCCAGAGAGGAGCGGTGACTCACCCAGCAAATGATAGGTGCTATCTTTGGGAACAACCAACTAATTTAGTCTAAAAGGCTTTAGAGAAGTCATCCTGACATGACAAATTATAATGACACAGTTTTAATTCAACTTGGCATCTGCTGTTAGCTATGTGTTAAACGGAGCAATTAGTAAATCTGTTCCTTGCCAACCATATAGTTAGGAAGGTTAAATACTTCTAATGCTGTCAAATGGACTGCAGTTTCAAATGGACACTTCAAGAAACCATGTTCTGATCCTTTTGCCACATGTCTGATGTTTAAAACCAAAAAAGGTCCTACAAGGTCATGACCTTTTATTGAACTTCTCAAGCCAAGTTCTCAGTATATTTGACATACTACATAGTATGGGGCACATTAAATTACAACCTCTTCAGATCTGCAACAGGATATGTTCTTGTCCAAATGACATCCAGCAGAGACAAACCTCCTGGGATTCCTGAAAATGATCAGCCTTATGTTTCCAATATCACAGAAGCCTGACAAAGTATCACATAGAAAAAAAAAAGAAAAAAACAACATCTGCAACACAATACTGAAAAGTACAAAATGTTGACAAATTAACCTCTTCTGAACTGACTGCTCAACCACACTTGCATTTTAACCGCTTAGATTCTGAGGGAACAAAATCACATAGATGTTTGAAATCAGATATTGAGGTCATCATCATTCTTCATTCTAGCAAAAAAAACAACTGCAAAATAAGCTATTTTTGTACTTTAAAAAAAAAAAATAAATAAAGTTGATATTACGACATGCGCTATAAGTCAACCCCCAAAAGACACTTTTATCGCACAGATCTAGAGAATTAAACCGGTTCTAGAGAGGAACACATGAAATCAAGATCCTCAAACCACAAAAATACATTCAATAACTATGCCGAGATCATCAATGAATTTATCAGAACATGAAGTACTGTCTATATTTACTCACTATATATAATTTTGCCTTTGAATATTTTTTTTTTTTAAATGTAAATATCCGTTTTGAAAAAATAAAAAAACACAACCTCTTTCATACTTCCGTGGCATTAAGGTCTGGATTAGACCACTTAACAGCTATATTGGTTTCTATAACCAGGACATTTTGTGGAAGAAATCAACCAAAAGGAATTTTTCCTCCACAGACGTCATTATTATTATTATTATTTATTTATATATTGCCAACATCTTCTGTGGTGCTGTACATAGTATGGGGAATCCAAAAGTTAAAGTATTATGTTTTTTTAAAATTTATTTTATTTTGATGTCCACTTTTGAGGTCCGGAATTGGCCAATATGAGTGTTCTTTAACATTGTATGATTGTTTGTATTATTTAATTTCTAAAGCACCATTAAGTAACACAAAACTGAACAATTTAGCAATACAATAGATTGTGTGTATGTATGTATAATTTTATTTATAAGGCTCCGCTAGGTTACACAGTGCTGTACAATGTAACAATACAATTATAATACAGACATGAGAATGTACATAGCACAAGTGAAGAAAATTACAATCAAGTAATAAAATCATGAAGATACATCACTTTAAGTGCCAGACAGTGGCTGAGACAAAAGGATGGAGGTCCCTGCTCTGTAGAGCTCACAATCTAAAATGACAATTTCGGAGTGGTTTATAGTAGCCAAGTTGTTTTTTTGAGCTCCTACATTCAATATTTTGTTATAAGCAAAACACCTGTCTCTAAGAACTTTTAGAAGATTTACTCCTCACCTACAGTTTCATTTGGTTTGGGGGGGTAACCCAGACATTCTATGGAATCTGGTGCTTCCAGAATAATGTCCTCAGTAAGGAATTTGGTTTCAGCTAAAACTTGATACAGTAACAAAGCTAGCTACTTCCAGTGGTAACATTTTACAAAAATAGAAAAAAAAAAAAAGACAAGTTGGTATTTTTGTGTTGGACCGGATTCTTCAGGAAGAGTTATTTCATCACCTTAAGTTGGATTCTTCATAATGTATATCCCCCAACTCTGTTTCACCCCTGGTTCCCACTTGGGACTTGTTCTTTTCAATGTCTTAGTTTCCGAAACTAGGCTCTGCAGCAGTTCCACAAACAGTGTGTTCCTGTTAAGAACTTAAGAGTAAGCCTGGTATCCAATAAGCAGTGCACTTCTATCTGCCTGTACAATGCACTGAATATCATTGTTTAATGGAGAGTTTGTGGGGCTGCCAATGGGTCTATCCTAGGAAATTGCAAATACAAACACAAGCAAGTGAAAAGCGGAAAATGGAGACATGGGGAATGCTTCCATCAATGCTGTGGGCCAGTCCGACCCAGTAAAGCAAAGTGAGGGCAACAAACATAAATGATTAAGTAAAAAAGAAAAGGCTGCAGTAACTGGGTCCCCAGGTCAGAAAGGGGGCCCTAGCCAAAAGCCTTGTGAATAATCCAGTAATGATACAATGATTAACTCTTCCCACTTGGTTCCATCTTGTCTATGTCATATAGTCTGTGTATTCACTTCTCTGTATTGATATTTCTTAAGCAAAATAAAACTATCGGAATAGACAAGTCATACCAGAAATACTCATTTTGCAGAGTAGTGATGTCAAGCAACAATAGTAACATCCACTCAGTCAGTAAAAAGTACATTCAAGGGGAAATATAGCTTAAAAAATATATATATTTTTTTTTTTAATATTTGCCCTATTTTTAAAAAAAATATATTATGTCAGTATTTCCGCTTTCTCAGCGCACACCTCCCGCTTTCTAAAACAATAGTAATATTATACTTTAGCAAAAATGATAAGATATTAAAGTATAAATATAAAAATGCACCAATATTTAAATTAAATGGTCGAGAAATGTTAGAATCGCCATTCTTTTAAATCACATTTAGTCTATAGAAGGCTGTTTTTCAAAATCTCTAGTACAATGAAACTTAAAGAGGTTAAATGTCTTCTTATTTTTAAAACCTGCCTTTAAGCTTTCAAAACTTCCCTTTCAATTATTTATGCTTACACCACTGACTCCAGACAGATGAACTGCCAGACTTGGAGTCCTCTTAAATCATTCTTCCTCTTGGGATATCTAATTTTATGCCATAGATTGTAAGCTCATTTAGTCAGTCTCCCATTTGTATGTATTACCCTATGCTAAGTCGCTATCTCCATTCTAAGTGCATATTTGCTCGCTTGTTTTATGATGCTCTGTTTACAATATTCCAATGCTGTATCCGTTTAAATAAATATGATTTGTGGATCTCACTTGTTATAGTTCCAGTAATGATTTGAAGCTTAGAAAATGAGACAATGGTTTTCAGGTTTATTCTTCTCAGTAATAGCAGGAAATAATTGATATGTGCCAAACAACCTTAAAAGAGAAAGGATAGTACACAAATCATGTGATATACAGAGGACATTAGAAGAGGGGTTTTTTTTTTCAAGAAAATCCAATACACTTTAGATACAATTTGTGCAATAAAAGTGTGTTAGGTGGTTTTATGCCCTTCATATTATGCATCTAGAGCAGTGGTCTTCAGCCTGTTGCTCTCCAGATTTTAAAGTAATAAGGTATTTAAAATAAAACGTTTTTAATTATGCCTAAAACTAATGGGGAGTGCTCTATAAAATAGTGTAACCTTTGGTAAAAGTGACTAATAAGAACAATAAACAAAACAAAATAAGGAGGCGCTATATATAGTGTGAAAAAAATCAAAAAAGTCCAAATAAAAGTCCAAAAAAAAAACAAACAAAAAATAATTGTCTACAGTTATTTGATTGCAGCTTTTTCAAACAATGAAGTGTGCTTCAAAACTTCTTAGATGTGAAACAAAACAAGAAGGACTAGGAAAAAGCGCAAAAAACAAATGGCACTAAGTGCGTTATCAAAAAATAAATTATGATAGGTGCAATATCCGAAATGTACCAATATATTGTGATGAGAATAGAGGGTGAAATAAGAATTTTAATATATAAATAACACCAATTAGTGACGTTCAAAATTATGCTCACCAGATATAGCTGAAAATTGAGCTTTGAAATGGTATTATATACCCATAGAGATGATAAACCACCCAATCCACCAGGCAACACAATCTGGCTCAAAAAGCTCCTCAGATGGATGATGTTAGCACTCAAAGAAGTGGTTCACAACCACTATACGATATAAAGCAACTCTTCGACATTCATAGGCCATGGAAAAAACAGGAAAAGTTTCCATAGTGTAAAGCCATATTTATTGAAATAACAAGAGCATAAAATGTGGAAATATACTCACAAAAATAACTTGAAATAAAAGCTCCAAATAAGGATGTCTTAAAACAGCAAGCTTGAAATCACTGCTCACAATAGGTTTGCAAACATCCAGTGAACTGCAGTCCAACAATGTAACACAGCCAGGATAAAACAGCCAAAAATAGCTAGTCCATACCTCTCAACGCGTTTCGCATGTTACGCTTCTTCAGGAGAGTAAAAAATGGAAATAAAAATAATAAAGAAGCGGCCGGTTTTTAAACGCTCGAGATCCCGCTTCGTGAACCAGAAGTGACATACTACAACGTCACTTCCACCTAAAAGGAACGCAAACATGCGCTTCGTATCTCAAACAGGAAGGCTGTAGTGTACTTCCTGATTGAAGGAACTCAAAATGTGTTCCAAAACTCCAACAGGGCTTAAATTTAATACAAAATGGTTACAGGTTGTATTACATAAACCGGAAGTGGTATAAGTAACATCACTTCCGTTTATATGGAACGCAAGCTGCGTTTCAAATCACTGGCCACATATCTAACATACAGTGAATCAAAGACAGAAATTATACACTAGACCTCTCGACTGGAGGAACATAAATTGTATTTCAAACCTCCATCAGGACCCCAATTGAAAGTGGCTTTCAAAATTGAAATACAATTGTACTAATGTACATCGGCTGCCACAGCACCCAGCCCCTACTTTCACTTGCCACTACTTCCATTCTTTATGTAAAGGATGCAGTGGCTTCCAAAAAAGTTTGCAGTCATGATTGCCTTGCTGCAGCCATGTGACATCAACTGACCTGCCTATACAGGGCAGAGTCACAGTTTTTTGGGGTCTATTCTACACTTATTTGTCTAGGGAAAGAGCTCCCAACAAATGTTCACAATGTTCATAGATAGCCAAGTATCTGCAGAATTTATATACTGGCACTTCTTACCCAGTAGTGCCACTAGGAGCCCAGGGATTGCAGTCAATAGTGCTAAGGGTGGCTATGAACCCAGAAGAGGTTAGTGCTCTACCAATGTACCAGGATACAAGTGTATTAAAGGCCAGTGTTCACATATAGAAGTGCCATAGGGCACAGAAGAACCAGAGAGGCCCTAAGTACTGAACACCAGGAGCACCTAGAAGCTCATAAGTAGTTAGTACCCAGCAGTGTTCCAGTATAAAGAAAGAGCAATCTGTAGCCAGAGAGGGAAGAACCAGTGTTGAAGCCTCCTCGGAGAAAGAGTACCTTTGCAGTATCAAGGAATATTTTCCTTAAAGGTAAACTATTGATAAGTGATTATATATAGCGAGTAACCAAGGGCAAGGGTAATCTATTATGGGGTTCAAATTGTCAAAAAAAAACAGTTGTAACCGCTTCCCTTTTTTTTTTTTTTTTTTCAGTAAGGCTGAAAAACTGCCTGAAATGCCTAGAACAGAAAATGTGGCAGGATTAGTGGGAAAGCACATCGAGTCCAATCCACCCACACATTGAAAAAGAACCCCGGAGAGCACAGAGGTGTGCCAGAAGTGTGGTGTTCCTTAGCTTTTCATGTCCCATATGCTCTAGCTAGCCTGGTGTTTGAAAAGTTTGTTTTTAATGGATTTTAATTCTGTTTGGAATTTTTGAAGCTTCTGTTTTGTTATATAGGTTTTCCTTTTGCTGGGTAGCACAAACAAAATCCAGATATTTCACATTCATTTTTGCATTAAAATAAATCAAAGTTACAGCAAATTCATTTTTCCATGAAATAATTCAAAGTTACTGCAACTTTATTGCTGAAATATACAATTTAATGTACTGAGCATTACAAAATTTAATAAAAAAAAAACAAAAACAAATTAAACAGAAGAGTGGGGCATGGTGGAATGCAGGACTGAAGCAAGGTGAACCAGATATTTTCTGGAATATATTTTATATAACAGAAAAATACAGTGTCTATTTATACCTGTTTAATTTATACTTCTATAAAAAGGGTACATGGGAAGTTTTGTCAGAGGTTGCAAAATTGAAAAAAGACAGGTCATGCAGGGCTTATTACTGATGTGTAAACTGTTTAGATGAAAATGTAACAGTAGCCTACAGAAATGCACATATCCCTACACAAAGCACACCATAGTAGAAAAGGCCGTTTTATATGCTAGACAAGCACTTGAATACTTATAACATACGTTTCCCCGGGGGATATATTTCTGGGACTTGAAAACAGCTGTTTTGTTTTAAAACATGCAATTATATGCCATTTTCCCAGATTGTCTTAAAAAAAGTTACTAAAGTTGAAAACTAATTTTTTGACTTTTCTTGCCCATTTTTCAGGCGAAAAATGTGAAAAAATCATTTTCAACTTTAGTAAATTTCGACCCTATATGTTTAAAACTACAGGTCTTAAAGAAAGATGGCCATGGCAAGTGGAGAAAAATTTATATTCTCGTTCACATAGGAGCACACTGGGAAATATGTATAAGGCTACATTTGCTGTCCCACGGTATCCCTTAACACTCCGAATGAAACCCACAGGTATTCTAAGGAGATGCAAGCACTCCATTGAAGAACCTATGGTGCTGGCAATATACTGTACTTACTTAGAACAACTAATACTCATTCTGCCTAGAGGCAATTCTGGAACAGTTTAGTCACCAACAGTTACTTGCCAGTCTATTTGGCATTGTTGACTAAAAGTTAAATAAATTGTTTTTGAAGTATAAATTATTTACTTATTTCCATTTTTTTTAATTCTGAAAGGTGTAGTCAACCCAGCACAAGCAATTGTTAAAGAAAGAGCTGAAATAGTGACTTTATTTTGATATGGATTTGGTCTCTCTCTCATGCGCAGTATCAGCGCTTGCTACTGACAGCATACACCATTAGCTGTAAGTATTGTAACTGCTCATGGTAATTCATTAACTATGAATTTTGACCTTCCTGAGACACCGTTGTGTCAGTGGCAAAAGATTCCAACCAGGAAGTAAACACAGAAGGAGCTGTGTACTGCTACACAGATGGATTAATAAATATGTAAATTAGAAAAAAAAAAGTTATTACGCATTTACAACACACATTTCTTTATTGGGCTGGACTGTTCCTTTAATGGGGGATGCCAATTATACTTACCGATAACCTTCTTCACTCCAGCACTTTCTCCTGCTTCAATAAACACTTTTAATCTGCTTCAGCACTGCAATACTTTTTAGTTCATGCTTTCTCTTCAACATGGTTGATAGAGCAAGCGCAGAAGCAGAAGACACGTGAACCTGAATAGGATAGGGATGGTGTAACAGAAAAAATAAAGAAAGATTGAATTTTTCTTGAAGAAGGGGCCAGTGCTGGAGTGAAAGAGCTGATCAGTAAGTATATTTAGCTTCAACTATTAAGAGTCACCCCCTAGGCATAATATGCATTATATCCTTTCAGTGTTGATGGAGGCAATCACAACTATTTGGACACTTGATTTCAATGGCGGTTTATGCCTCAGTCTGTTCTGGCCTTCAGTACGTAGATCTGCACCAATAAATATAAATGAGATGCAACTTATTGTCCAGATTCAGCCATGGAAAAAACAGCATAGCCAGTTTAATTTAGCTGCAGGTCCACAAGCATCTCAGCCTACTGCCAGATGCAAAGTATATAGAGAATATATGTGAGGCAGCTCAGCTGGTAAAGTTTTACAAGGAAACCTCCATTTATTAAGAATAGTGACAGATGATGTTGGCTTATAGCATCCATTCATCAACCATCCAAAGTTCAAATCCTGGTACATAAAACGTTTCACATTGAAATAAATCAGAAAGCATAAATTTGGTAGTCTTCAATGCTGCTGTACCAGACTGTGAATTGTCACTAATAAGTACCAGTTTAAGCTACTACTTTTGATGAGGTTTTGTAGGACTGAGCCAGAAACGCCTAGCAAAGACAATGTAGGAAGACTGGTGGGTAAGCATTTCATCATGTCCATTCCACCCAAACCTTCAAAAGAACCCCAAAGAGCCTGCAGGGTGTTCCAGATGTACCGTGTTAAAGAAAATCCCTGTAATGCTAATAGACCTAATAGCGCCTTGCTGTCAATGTAAACAGTGTATAGCAATATTAGCGCTGTGAGCAGCGCGGGATCAATTAGCAGTCAGCATCATGTTAAAGGTAAAATACAAAGAAGACGGAGGAGTCCTGATAAACAGTATTTTACTTTACCTTCCACTATCTGTGAGAAATCACAGAACCATTGACAAAGTTATTAAAGGAACCAAGGCTTACTACAACACAAACAACGCAGACTTCAAGCTAGACAGAGCGTTCATCTCTATCGTTTTCTGGAATTACTTTCTTTTTTTAACCTTGCAGTGACCTGGAGTTTTTCTATAGATATTTCTAAGAATAGCACATCTGTTCTTCCTTAGTGGAGTAACATGAGATTTTATACCCAATATAAAAGTGTAGGCCCCCTGCAGGTCCATGGATCATTGCCAAATTCTTCAAATGAGTATATATTTGTTAAAATGCAACTAAGCACCCCTTTCCAAATAAACTATGGGTTATCTAGGCTAATTTCAAATCCTACCTGTTGTAGCACTAGAATTATTTCTATGCCCCCCCCCCCCTTGCTTTATTAAATAATTAGTAGTAATGGTAATTAATACTAAATAATAGTTTCTGCTAAGGGTAGACGCATTTTGGTACATCTTCAGCACTAATGATTCTTTACTTATTACTCTCCATCTTATTTATGCAAGTTTCCTTCCACATCTAGAATGTAAGCTCTACTGGTAAAGACCTCTAGCCTCTTGTCTCATTAAATGCCTGGGTTTTAAACAGGGATTTATTTACTGTTATTTTATGTGTGTTTTTATAACTGTATTGTTATATGAATGATCAATGTAACATATAAGTGGAATGCTGAAATAAAGGTTTGTGCTTGAAATTGAGCGAGATGATTCTCTATCAACCTATGCGTTTTGAAAGATAGAATTATTCTGCCTATATTAAACAACTTTAAAAAGTTTAGCTTTCAACGAACCCGATCATGAGACATAAGAAGCAGTTGCAGTCTTCTGGGTTTTTTTTTAAACTAAAAGGAGATTCAGTTGGCTTGGTATGCTGAAAAATATGCTTGATACTAGACCTTGCCAAAACTACCATCCCCACAATGACCTTAGTTTGTGCCCCTGTGAGTACCTGCCACTAGCAGGCACTTTATCTTCTAATCTTAAGGAAAAGTTCATAGTTTTGTATGTGTAAATCATGAATTATACGTATCATAACTATCTTGTACAAATAGATCTAGAATTAGTATGGAATTGTAAAAATGTTTATGAAAACAGAAATGCAATCTTTAAGGATGTCACAAAAGAAGATATAAACCTCTGATACCTTAACTTAATGCTATTAAATTGGAATATTTACTAAATGGGGTGCAAGTATTTCCGACACACCTTTAAGGATATTTTGAGAGTCCTTATAAAAGGCAGCAACAGAGAGATGTTCATCCTTTTGAAACTACTGCAATTGTTAGGAGACACTACTCAATAAAATGTTACCAAGCAAGGTAATTCCAGTCCTGGAATAAAAACACAATAAGAGAGACACAGTATCCCACAGTGCATGTGGAATCTGGTGGGTGGGCTTCATATTTTTCGTGGTCATAATGGTATGATCATAAAAGGGAGTAAACACTTTCACTGGATTTCATCTCTACATGAACCTCAAGCTGAGGTCATTGACGAAATCATTGCTAGACAAGCCCAGCAAGTGTCAGTGGAGACATATGACTGCACCTGACTAAGATTAATTTTCCTTTACTGCCCATCAACCTGCACCGACGACTACGCTTTATAGTTTAAGCAGAAATTATTTTGAGCCTACCAGAAACATCTATAACTATATATAACAACTATTAAAAAAAAAATCAAAAACAACAAACTAGTCACTTAACTGGTCAGTGTCTACAGAAAACAATAATTGGATTAATAAATTGATTTCAGAAAAAAAATCTGGTCAACAACCTCTTAGACAGTAAAATGAAATTAATTTTAAAAAACTAATCATCGTTGATACTTTGGGGAAACAGAAGAATATACAGTATAGTAGAATCTAAATCTATAGTAGAATCTAAAAGGTTATGTAAACCAAGTACATACTTTTTACTATAAACAGCTGTTATTTGTTAAATAACTACTATAAAAAAACAAAATCAAGTTGTTCCACTGTATTCCAGAAACTACAGCTAAAAGCAAGTGCAATAAGCAGGCTGAATGCAAACAAATCTAACCAGTAATATCAATTTTCTCTAAACTCAGTTAAACTTTCTTTAAAAAAGTTTGTCAATGGGAAGCCTAGACACATTTAATAAGGCTTTTGGGTAGTTAACAGGAGAACTATGAAGTCATTAGAAATCTTGGACCCTCGGTGGTGACTCGTGATCTCATTTTCCTCCTATTTAGATTGTAAGCTCTATGGGGCAGGGTCCTCCACATCCTCTTGTTTCAATCATGGCCTGGCACTTAGAGTGTTGTATATTCATGATTAAATGTTTGTCATTTACTTTGTTCTTCGTTAAGCACTATCCCATGTCTGTTTTATAATTACATTGTTGGATTGTACAGCACTGCGTAACCTATTGGTGCTATATTAATGAAAGTTACATACATACATACATACATACATACATACATTTTACAGTTGTTTGTTAAAAAAAAAAAAAATCACCAAGAAGGCTTACAAATAAAATGTGTAAATCTTATTGTACAGGGTCAATGTCACAGGCAAGTAGATACCAGTCATTTCTGCAACTCTTCTTACCTAGTTTCATGAAATAGTTGGACCCTTGCCTTAAGATCATGAGATGTGAAGCCATACAAGGAACAGAGACTCATAACATTTCCAAAAAAATGAATAAGCCAGTAGCCTCCCAAAGCAGTTAACAATGAATCATTTAAATGCATCCCTACAATAATTAGCAGTAATCAGATTACTGAATCACCATTCTGGGATATAAAAAATGTAGAATATGAAAAAAGTCCTTACCCCCAGGACAATGCCTTACTGCCATCTTACATCTTCTGGATTCAGCAATAGTTGGACAGGGTATTGTATCTTTAGCTGGCTTTTTCACAATTTGTCGCGTTCTAGTTTCCAGTCCCCATTTGAAACCACATGTTTTGTTGTTTCGGCTGCATGTGCCCCATTCGCTCCACTGCCCAACTTCACATCCATCTGGGAAAGTAAGAGAAGCAAACATTATACTCATTGTAAGTGTGGTCTTGTGGTTTTATAGAACATTTGGACAGTGGCTCACTGTGGTGGAGTAGAATACTCCATGTGGTTTTTTTATGTTGCAGTTTATTGTTGTGTTTAGTAGCTGTGGCTTAAATCCCATGCTATGTAGGGACAATCCAAAAAAATATAGATAGAGGATAGAAATGTACTACTAACAAACAGAACCATAACTGTGAAAGTCTGTCCAATGTACATTACCATGGTTCCCAATTGTTACACGCCTCAACAGCACATTAAGAACAACCACATTACGTGCACAAGTCTTGCCCTATTCATGACACAGATTCCCCTTTTTCTCAGTAATCCCATATGCTTTTCAAAGGTTTATCTAAAGGAAGATTCTAGTTCCAGCTGTGTCTTATATTAGATGCAGCGCAGAGAAGAACTCTTATACACTGTGGGTTACTTTCCATTTGTTACATGATCATCATTGCAGAATTTTTATTTTTTTTAGAGTTTCTTCTTTATTCAACTCATATTATCTAATTGTAATGTTCTGTTTTATATCTCAGATGCATATCCCTCTCCTTGAGATTATATTCTATTTTACTGGCCTTTTATTTCCATCCAATCACAATATTATTTTTACATCTATCTCCTGTAATCTCGTCACCCTCTTCAGTGTTTAGAATAGCTTCTGTTCCTTGTGCAGCTTCTGTTCCTTGTCTTTAATACCAAAAGTGCTGCATTCCACTGGTGAATTAAAAGAAAAAACCTGGCCTTATATAAACATGTTATCAAAGTATTCAATAGCTTAGTCTATGGGTTATATTAATTGAAACGTGCCCATCTGCAGTTGTCCCAATTATTTACATACAATCTTAACTTTGGGGACCATGATAAGCATGCTGATTAAGGACAACCTTTCTAAATTTTGAGGGTGATGGAATTAATTACACTTTAATCATCATGAATTAAAACGAATTTAGAAAGGAGAAGAGTCAATTTAATTAATAAGATTACATTAACAGAATTATGAACACATTAAAAACCAGAGCACTCTTTTCCGATAAATCAAATCAAATTGTTAACATGCTTATTTTAATACATATTTTTTTTTCTTGGGGGGGGGGGGGTGATATTTATCAAAGTGGAATACAGATTTGTCAGTAATATCATTATTGAATTAGCAATAAATGTGGAAAATTATCGATCACGCTGATAACAATATTTATTAAGCCTTTTTTATTGCCAGGTTGGTTGATATTGGTAAGGAATGCTTCTGAAAGCAACGTAAAGTGTAGCGGTGTTAACTCATCAATATTAATAGATTTTGAAATTTTTTTTTATATTAGTGAATTTTATTCACCCCTATATAAATTGGTCGAAATCAAAAATGCAGTTAACACACATGGCAAAACAGATCATACATTTAAATATATCAGAACTTCGGCAATTTTTTTTTTTTTTGTATTATGACATATATGACATTTATGACATATACGAGTATATAACCTTTTTTTGTACACACGGATAAGTTGTACAAAGTTTCTGTACTCTGGTCCATAAATAAATGGCCTGTATTTTAACACTGTACCAGTGTTTCTATTACTCATACTATTAAATATTTTTAAGCAATCTTCGTCTGATAATGGCAGATCTCGAAACATGACTTGAAGTTGGAAACTGAAGGTTGATGTGGAGGAAGCCTCCCAGAGAAGATAAAACTCTTATGTTAATCAGTAGGAACAGCCATATTGTGCCTTTAAATTTATTAAAATATCTACAGGCATGTTTTCTGCACAAGTTTAGCTTAATTTTAGTAACATTATTATTTACAAGTTAAAATGATATTACTCCCTTTCCTAATAGAGCTATTTTAAAGGGATAGTCCACACAGAACAGAGAAGCATGTGCTGCCTATAGTTCAGACTTAAAGAAGAATGAAAGTACCCTAACCATAACAGATATGCTGAAATAACAGAGTCTGACAGCCTGAACAGATATATTTTGAAGCAGCAGATCAGTATCATTTGGATGTAATGCTAACCTATAGAACTGTTGGTGGTAGCATCTCATGGTCATCATACTGGATCCTCATTAATATGCTAATGAACCATGACACATCATCACACATTTTTTTTGGTTGGGGAATGTAACATTTGCATATTAAATGGTCACTATAATTGGAGCATACACCCAGTGCTTGTTTTCACACATGCTCTGTAGGAAGGCAATGCCCAGGACAACAGTATTCTCAGCAGGGGGTGGTGCTTATATGCTACAAAGTTTGCCATGTACTTGTGAAGAAATACATGAAGAAAAAGTAGAAATAATCAAGGATGTGACCTAGAAAGGAAAAACTGTGGGTTAATTGTGTTTCTGGCATATAGGCTAAATAAACAAATGTGATTTATTAGGAGACATTAGTTCTTCTTTAAATCAAGGAAGTCAGTTTGGAGTGTCAACATCAATGGGAAAAATCCAGACATTACATCCTGTTTGTACATTTTTACTCATCATTTCTATATAAATGCCTAACAATTAGAGATTGCCAAAAGGTAAATTTTAGATTTTTACTGTATGAGTGTCATGCAAATAAATGACATACTTACCCACACACACCATTGCATCATCCAGTGGTGCAAATCCTTCTGGGCATTCCTCAAAGCACTGCCCTTTGTGAGAGTAAAAGCCAGACTTGCATTTTATACAGAAATCTCTACTGAAACAAGAGTCACAGTTTTCAATTCTGCATCCTAAAAAATATAAAACAAAAAATGAAATGTTCAGTACTTTGTTTTCTTCTTTTTAATAGAAAACATTTATTGATATATTATCACACAAAAACAAATCTATTTCAACTTTGTTTAGTAGAAAAATAAGCCTCGATTCACCTGTCTATTAATTATACAGCATATTACCTATTTTCTTAGAACTTCCTGACTACTTATACACAGTACATTCAGGCAAAGCAATGAATGATGAGAAAACTCAACTAAAATTCAGATTTTTTTCAGAAGAAGCAATAACCCGTTTAACCCATGGTTATATTTTCCCACTAAATGGGGCATATTTATCAAGATGAGAATTGGATGAAAAAAAAATTCAATTTTTTAATCAAAATTAAAATTTTCAACCAACAAAGCTAAAATGTTCACCCAAACCTGGACAAATATGGCCCTAATTTCAACTAATCACACTTTGTGCATTTCAATCCAACTGAAACTACATGTTTATAATATAACATGAGTTGTCACATTCTGTTTCCCAGAATTCAACAGGTTTTCACCTCAAGCAGTTGTGGTGCCTATTATGTGTGCTCTCAGGCGTAATAAGGTGGCGACTTGCATGGGATTTAATGATCCAGGCCTACCTAAACTGTACTCTGTTCAACTATGCTGTACACAAAGCAATACCAGTACAAATATATACTACTTATTGTAAAGAAGACATACTTTACTATCCCCTTCAAACATCATTACCAGCCTATGATCTGTCACTAAACAAACAGTGATTGACTGTGGGGGTATAGTGAAGATTAAGCCTTCATGACCATGTAAATTATAGCCATCTGCTTTATATGTATTGCATGTATGTTTCTTGTAATGCAGGACTTCTGTCCCCAATTATTCCTTTTCTAAATTCATTCAACTGAAATGGTGCTGTTTGACATCTCCCTTTACATCTGTCATCCTCTCACTCCAGGAGGTTTCAACATCTGCACTGACAACACCACATCTGTATCTAGGCCTTTTCTAAATTCCAGAAATGAACTAATATGGTGCTTCCACCTCAAATATACAACTTCATATAAAGTTTCCCTTATTGGTCATCGAAACAACCCTTTTTCCCCAGTCAGATACAAAATCTAAGGATAAACATCTCAACACGCATGTTCTTCCTTGCAACATTTCACTACCTTTTCTTCAATGACAAACTCATATTGTAGAGATTTACTAGCAAAGGTCTATCAATTTGATAAAATTAAAAATGTAAACTCTTTAAATGGAGAGTTTCCTCAGCTCTAGAAACAAATTGGAAGAGTATATGAGAAACGATGAAAGGGTGTAAGACATATACATGGGCGAAATTTATTAAACTCGGAAAAGCCGTTCCGGCTTTTCTGAGTTTAATCGGGAGAAGGCTTTGAAGTTTCTCCTGGTAAGTATCGCGAGATTTGCCTCAAGCGATACTTGTCATGAGAAACTTTTTTTATTGAATATATCTATAGAAAGGGTAGCCATACAGTACAGCTACCTTTCCATGGATATATTCAATAACAAAAGCTTGTCATGGCAAGTATCGCACGAGGCAAATCTCGCGATACTTACCGAGAGAAACTTCAAAGCCTTCTGCCGAGTTATTAAACTCGGGAAAGCGCAAATGGCTTTTCAGAGTTTTATAAATTTCGCCCAATTTTAAAATCTTGAATGCGCAAACCAAAAAAGTCCTAACACCACAAGAATCATAATTATACCAGAATAAAGAAAAGAGAGGACAGGTTTAATTGGTTAGTAACATGTCATCGGAAGAATTTGATTTGTTAAGCTAAATCCTTGTAATGACTGCAGTGAGAGGGGGTTTGTAAGTTACAGTGTAGGAACTGTTTAGTCTGACCTCTTTTGGTTTTCACATATTATGGCGCAGAGCTTTCTATTACACACAAATGATGGGATACAGTTACAGTAATTCCTTTTTTGAATATAGTTAATATATGCAATATTTAAACAAATTCAGGTATAAATGTGAATAATCCATCATAAATGTAGCATAAACATGTTTCTTATTCATAGTGCTCCTTTAAAAGGGGTTGGGCTGCCTATTTGCGATTTACTTTGCAAATGGTCTTTTTATTTCACAGTTATTTATTTTTTTAATTACTTCACTTTGTTTTGGCGTATATTTTTTGTTTCTGGGGGTCACTTGCTTCTTTCTATCTGCCTCTTAGTCTTCTCTGCTAAAATTCAGTGTTTGGGGGACACTTTGCGATTTTGCTATAGAGCGACTGCTGCTGTAACAGGGAGCAGAAAGATATCATTACTAGAGGGAATAAACTAAAACTGGGGTGACATAAGCTGATTTTCATCTGAGTTTTTTTTTTAATTAGACTCATTATTGTTTATTTTGCAAAACACAATATCCTGTGTGGATTATCCCACCGAAAACAATGGAGACTTTTTCCAGCTCAGCTGAAAATGAGCTAGTATGAACCCAGCCATAAAGTCTGCTGGAGTTGAATTGATAAAGCGTTCAGTTTCCAGCCAAATGTGAAAGCAAAAGGTCATTATTTTGAAACTTGAGACTAGGCACAAGTCCTAGACTGTAAAACTACAGGGTAGGGGCATTGGTTTGAATTTGGGGTAGACTGTACATCTTTCATCAATTATATGGCTGGGGACATAACCCTTTTGTCATTCTTTACAGATGAATCACGTATTTTTAATATATTGCCATCACACATATAATATATACTGTATATAATAATATAATATATTGCCATCAAACATATAATATATATATTAATAGAATATATTGCCATCAAACATATAA